>RCUC01171954.1:0-18400 GCA_003697995.1 Taxidea taxus jeffersonii
GTGTGTGTGTGTGTGTGTGTGTGTGTGTGTGTGTGTGTGTGTATTCTTGGGCTTTTAGATTGTCTTTGTGTCTTCTCCTTCCCTGAATCCATTAGGTCACGATGGACCCAACCACCCAAGCCAGCACTTGCCACTAGAATCTGAGGTTCCCCAGGAAAAGGACTCCGTCCTTTCTCCCACTTTCAGGACAAGAGGATTCAGAACCTTCCTGTCAAGGAGACAATGCAACCGACCAAAAGTTGGTATAAGTGCAGTGTCTATTGTTCGGTACACGAAAGGCAGCTGGAACAAGGTAACATGGGTTCCTTTCCTAAGCCCTCTTGCCAAACACTTGAGATACCCATGCAGACCTGTACCTGTGTGAAGGAGAATCTCAAGAAGAGACCCGTTTGGTATGCTGGGGTGTCACCTGCAGTCCAAGCTGGAGGCTGTTCCTGTCCACATAATGGCCCTTCCTCTTGGGAGTTTGCAGACCCCAATCATCTCTTCCTTTGCTGTCTCGTGTGCTGGTTCTGGAAACACACCTAAGTGGTGAAAGAAGAACCAATGGTCAGACAGCACAGGGGAATATTATCTTTCTATATCTCTATCACTATCTGAATCTACATTCTTTATATGCATCTCTATGACCTGTCTAACTCTGTTTCCTCAATTTATTTTTCCCCAAAACTTTAGTCTCAGAGTGTTTTTTATGGGCCACGATATCACTCTGGAATAAGGATTTCTAGGGGAAGTCGGCCTGGATGTGTTGACCCGTTGGAGTGCCACAGCTTTGCCCTCCAGCAGTGCCCGTGTTCTCAGACAGAAAGAATTGGAATGACTTCAAAGGCAAGGGCTCCTCAGGGATGCACACACAGGAGCCAAAGCATCTGAGCTCCCCACCTGGGCATGGAGATTGACATGTAGTGGCTTCAGCCTGATTGTTCTCACAACTTGTGCCCAGGGAGAATAAAAGGGAAGCTCAAGCCTACCTGGATCCTGGATTCTGGAATGTCTAGCTCTCGGGCCAGTCGTTCTCTGGTGGTGGCGCCAGGGTACCAGTACTGCTGGAACAAGGCTTGCAGAGCCCCTTTCTGCCACAGCCTCAAAACAATCTGCCCCTGACGAGATACTGGTGGGAGCTGGCCTGTTGCAGGGACAATGGCCACTGGATTAGGATGGCTTTCATAGGAGTGCAAACTGGTGGTGCCGGCTCAGCTATTCACTTTTTGCCTGGTGGGCCCCTTCTCAGGCCGAAGATTATTTTTCCACTGCCACCCACGGATCCACCTGAGAGCCAGCTCAGTAGGATTCAGGCATCCTGCCATCTGCCCTTGGGAATGGGTGATAGTCCAGGATCTAGGGAGATACTCACCTCTCCCATGCCATGGGAAGACAGCATGCCAAGGAATTAAGGATATCCACTGGGGGAGTGAGGGAAGAAAGCACCTTCAGAGGAACAAAGATAATCCCACTGCTCCTAACAAATATCTAGGTAAAATCTGACAGCACATCCAGAATTCTGGTGCGTTGGTGTTGAAAGTTCCATTTTTGTCAGTGACACCTAAAGGAGGTCCCGAATCTCTACCCATACTCTGCCCCTTGTTATCTAGCTTGCCTAGATTCCAAAGAGGGCCTCTTCTTGGGACTCCTGGTCATTGACTTCAGGTTTGCTTCTGACAGCAGCCATGTGCAAGCATCTCTCAATCCCCTTTCCCCAATGCTCTGTGGATCACAACCTTCCTGCATGTGTCCTGGGAGGCAGGAATTTCCCACTTGCTGTCCTGAAGACTCGAAAGTAATCGGGGCCTTTGTAGAATGCCAGCAGGGAGCAGTGCATCTTAGGGGAATTTACTCCTTTTGTGCTGGTGGGAGCCATGCCGCTGGGGTAGCTCATGTCTCTGAGCACTGGCTGGTCATCTGGGTAGGACCCAGCAGGGGGGACTTATCAAAGCCTAGGATGGACCAGCCCAGCATGGCCAACCCCCAATCACTTCGACAGCTTCCTGTGGTAGCCCTGCCTTCAGTGATTCTGACCTTTCGGGGAAGCAGTGTTCAGCAGGACTTCTGGACCACTTGATCCGAGAGCTGGACCTGGGCAGGTGGATGTGCCCGCCCCAACCTCCTCTGCATGCAATATGCCTCTCCCACTCTTGCAAGCTTGTCTCAAGGATGACAGTGCTGAAATTTAACAGTGCACTTGAGAATCTGGACACTGTGTCTAGGACTGGACCCTGTGAAGGCCTTTCCATCCTTGCTTCAGATTCTGGCATGTTAGTTTGGAACTCCAGTAGCCTTTGCCCACACACGAAGAGCCTCCTAATTAAGTTCACTTCTATTGCATCACATGGTTTTCTGTATTTCTTTCCATTGTTTACATGAACTTTGTATTTATCAGAACATTGGTCATTTCTCATTTGAGAGCTTTCTTTTTCTCCCTTTTGTTTCTTATATGTTTATCGAGTTTTGTATTGATTTTAAAATTATATGGTACATTCCCAGTTATATTCACTTACCCCCACCATTTCGGATTGGTCACCCACATTGTTTGGTGTCTAGGTGGGCTCTGCTTTTAAGGAATCCACTTAGGAAGACACCCAGGCAGCTTGTGAATTAACACTTCCCTTGGGGCCAGTCAGGAGACTGAGATCATGTAGCTGAGATAGGAGACATGAAGAGAGATATTGCAAGCTAGTCATCACCATGTATGTGGAATGGATTGGTCAACAGTCTTAGCTGCTGTGGGTCCTTGGGAACAACAACCTCGAAGAAAGTCATGGGACGTATGAACGTGCCATCTTTGGGACTAGTGGAGATGCTAACATGTCCTGGTCGAAGGGAATCAAAGCTGTCTGCAGTCTTATATGGATTCAGGCCTCCCTAGGTTTCCCAGAGAGAAATAGTTCATGCTATGATGAATCTATCATTTTGGGTTTCCACTGGCACCAACTGCCATTCCTATTTTTGATTGCCCTTGGCAGGAATTGTCCAGAGAGACTCGAGCTCGCAGAGGAGAGCCCTGTTTAATGACCTAGGAGGAGAAGACATTTCCAGTACCCTGGGAAGCAGATTGAGAAAATCAGATCAATTCAAAATAGAATGGAAACTGGAAGGGCCAAGTTGCATCTCTTTGAAAGCTGGATTTTTTCTGTTGTATTGGAATGGTTGTGCTGCTGCTGCTGCTGCTGTGACGGTGTGTGTGTGTGTGTGTGTGTGTGTGTGTGTGTGTGTGTGTGTGTGTTTGTGTGTGTGTGTTTGTGTGTGTGTGTGTTTACAAAATAACTAACCACTCTTACGTGGTAACAGTACCTTCCGTGGCTAAAAGGAAGATGATAAGGAATGTGCCATCAGTCAACTGCTTCAGTGGACTCCAAGAGCAGGCTAGTTATGAAAGTAGCAGGGTAACCACCAATCAAGCAGAAACCAACAAGCGGTTCAACAGTAAATGGTACACCAAGAACCAAATCACGCTTCCATATCCTTTTGAATCACAGGGCTCCAAAATTCCATCAGGTTAACTCCGGGAGACAAGTGGAAGCCAGTAGAAACAGGTGTCAAAGGGTGTAATTTTCCCAGGACTTGACGGCAGTCCCTGAGCGGTTCCTAAGGGTAGAGATGAGGGCGTCTGCAGGCCATAGAGTTTGCTTATGAGTGCTTGTGTTTCCGTCCCAGAGAAACCAGTGGCTTTAAGTCAAGGAAACAGCATCTGCAGAAACAGAGGAATCGCATCTACTGGATGCTCCAGGGGATCTCCCTGGCCAAGTCTTTGGTAGAACTCCTGGCTAGGGTTGTCCGAGATGTGCCTTGCAGCACGAGGAGAAACATGGGCAGGGAGTCTCCACAGATGGTGCCCTAGAACTTTTTGGCCTCTGGGTCCTACGCATAGAGCTTTGAGGAATGTGTAAAGACCCACAATGCTCAAGTACAGAGTCCTGACTGTAGCTTATAGGAGCAATTGACCATTGGTGTAGCTCTCTGTTGCTTTTCCAGAATTTGTTCTCCTGTTAGTGCAGGTGGTCTCCAGGCACTGCCAGAGGCTGACCCTCAACAAGACGAGGAGCAGGCTTGAAGTCCTGACCTGAGATCTCACAGACATGTGGATCCTGTTTTAGGCCCCTCCTTCTTAGGCTTGGGTGATGGGAAGGTGAGAGGATTACTTTGAGGGATCCCAGGGGTTGCAAAGCTGTGTGAAGATGCCCTCACAGATCAGAGGTCTGGGTCCTTGGCTTCCAAGGCCACAAGTAACAACCCACTAACAGGCAGAATTCCCCCAGCTTCTACATGGACATGTCCTCTGGCAAACTATTTTCCAGTTGTTGTTCTGTGTTGTGCACATCTCAGGGGCTTGAAAGCTCACTGGTATGCATGGCACTTGCTACTCATGGACAGGATAGCCTCTAGGGCTCATGTTGGTACCTGAGAATCTGGTGTGGCTGGCCTTGGACTTAAATGTGGCTGCAGCTCTGTACTTCCCTCCACATCGTGTGTGAAGTGCCAGCTCCAAGCATCCACAGACCTTTAAAACACTATCAGATGAGCCCTAGGTGCTCACAATGCCACAAGAGAGGTATTCTTCCATATGGATTCTCTATACAAAAGCGAAGCCCCATCTGTCCCAAGGTTACCCTGGCTAGGCACATTCTAGACATCCTAACCCATTCTGTTTGGGGACATAGAGACAGTACCTTCCACCCAGTCTACAGAAGCTACAGGAGAATGGGTCCATACAGCCGTCTGAAGAACAAAACACTAGGGCAGGGGAGATGTGGAGGCATTCTCGCAAATCTATATCCACAGAGAGATACATGCAATCCACCTGTGGAACTAGACAAGTATCAACATGGAGCTACAGATATATCCGTGCATAAGCACGAGTGGATAGTGATAGAGATTGAGGTGGATGGAAGTGACCAAGATCAGAGTTCTTTGGTTCCTTGCAATTTGGAATCCATATGTCTTGGTCAAGGGTTTAGGTGTGGACTCAAAGAACCAAATCCAGGATGCTGGCATAGCACAATTAGTTAAGAATCTGCTTTCAGCTCAGGTCATATTTGAAGGTTTCTGGGATCGAGCTTCATATCAGTCTCCTTGCTCAGTGGCAGACCTGCTTTTCACTCTCCCTATGCCTGCTGCTCTGCATACTTGTATGTCTATCTCTGTGAAATAAATAAAAAAAAACTTAAATATATATGTATATATAGATACATATGTTTGTGTGTGTGTTTGTGTACACTTACACTTATGTACTTATGATATTTGTCTGTCAAATAAATAAATAAGGTCTTAAAAACCCTCTTAAAAAATCAACAGCCTCTCATCTTCAAGGGCACGTGGGAAATATTTAGGGCAGAATAACAATGCAAGGAAATAACCCGGTGATGCCCACCTTAGTCTTCCATAGTTTGTTTTTTTAAATTTTATTTATTTATTTAACAGGAATCACAAGTAGGCAGAGAGGCAGGCAGGGATAGAAAGAGAGCAGAGGAAGCAGTCTCCCTGGCTGAGCAGAGAGCCCAATGTGGGGCTCAGGACCCTGAGATCATGACCTGAGCTGAAGGAAGAGGCTTTAACCCACTGAGCCACCCAGGTGCCCCGTCTTCCAAAGGTTTTGACCACATTCCTTTCACCAGAGGCTCTGTGCCCGTACTCTAAGAACAATAACCATGACTGTGAGACTGTGTGGACATCTGTATGTGTCCATGTGTGAGAGATAATGAGAAAGAGGGAGAGGGAAAGAGAGAGACCTGAAGAAAGAGAAAGTGAAACAAGGAGGGTGGGCAGGGGCAAAAGTGGGGTTGGGGGGGAGTTACTCATTTCCTGCATTCTATGATCAGCCTTAGGTGTGAATTTGGCCTTGGGTGAAAAGAGTGGGGTCAGGTACAATGTGCATGGAACGCTTGCCACTTGGGCTCCACCTACACCCCTTGGAGAAATGATAGCACATCAGGCACCCTCCATTCAGGTGCAGGTTGATGACTGCTGGGAAGTGTTAGTGCTGCCTCTCTGGCTTGTCTGTGCCAGCATCTGTGAACTAGACGTGGTCATTCTGATGGTTTCCACAGTCCCTCCCCGGCCCAGAAAGCATCGTCAGTCTCTGAAGATGAGCTGGCATGACAGGACAGATGGGGAATGGAATGAATCACAGCCATAACTCCGCAATGAGGAGGCAAAAATAGGTTTATTATAAAAAATGGAGTGTCACATGGACCTTGAAAATCCAGGATGGATTTTTTTCAAAGTTCCCTTTTGCAAGGGAGAGTGTGACCCTGCTGAAGGAAGACCACCAAGATGCTGACAGCCAACGTCTGCATTCTTCCTGAGAAGTAAGGGAATGCTGTATGTACAGAAGTACGCAGATAGACAACAAACAGAGATAGGGAAAAAAAAGTGCTAAGGTTCTGGAAAGAACTACAGGGTTACCCTTTATGGAATGCCTTCTGAGATCGGCTTTGGCCCTTGGGGCTGGCAATCTGTGTCCACTGGATAGGCTCAGGGGTAAATATGCCAGGCAAAGTCCACAGGGTATTCTGCACTTTGGCTGGGATAGTATCACTGGGTGATGGGGGCCTGTGATCATTTCCTGTTTGGCCGGTTCCAACCCCTCCCAGTCAGGATAGCTTGGTGTCCCTGGGCTCCCACAGTCAAGACATGTAGCGTGCTGTCTTGGTCTACACACTCAGCTTCTGGAGATGGGACATTCTGCTTCAGCAGAAGGAAAAGGCACGTGGAAGTGTCCCTCTTCGACCTCTCTTCCTTTCTTGGTTTTGATGCCAGGATCACGGTTTCCCAGGCCCCAGAGGAAAGGATGATGAAAGGGAGGAGGGGCTGTATGTTTCCAGGGCAATGATTTGGATCCATATGTGTTGGGGAGGTTGTCCAGTGCCCAGTGTTGTCGATGCCTTCAGGGGCCTTATGGTGCTTGTTGATCATAGGGAATTCCATGGAGCTCCATCCAATGGATGGGGAGGACACTGTTCTTCTGTCTTTCCAAGCATTGTTTGCTCCTTTTGGCATCAGTGTTCAACGAAAATATGAGCAGTGCTGCCTTTCCTCACCCTTCCTGTCCCACTAGATGTGTATCTCAGGAACAGAGTCTGGATGAGTGGGGTGTTGGGATGATGAGCACTACCTGGTCCTTGTACTGAGTCCAGTGGAATCGTGGTACATGGCCAGCAGGGTGTTAAACTCATCCTCTGTGAGGGGTGCTTCCAGGGGTCCCAGTGGCTCCTCTTGCCACAGATGCCCACTCAGAATAGATTTTTCCCTTCTTCCCCACCCAGATCTCCCTGAGGAAGGCTGGTACTGTTGCTCTGAATCTCAGGGCAGCTCTGTCCACATCTTTACCCTGTCCCTTGCAAACTGGGTGCAAGCCTAAGGCAACTGTGGACATCTGGCCTGGAGGGGATTCCCCCTTGACTGGCTGGAATGGCAGGCACTTATCTCTGCTCTGCTAAGCTCCCCTCACATTGCACTTCAGTCCCTGTCTTGCCCTCTCTTTCCTCTCTGCCATTTCAACCTGTTGTTCCATGATTCCTAGGCCAATGACTTACTGGACCACTTGTCGCACTTTCCCCAGGCTACTCCACGTCCTCAGGGATTTCTCATGGCAATGATCCCAATGCCTCTGCGGCCTTCAAATCATGTCTCCTGGTCGCACATCCACATTCTAGGTCTACATGCACATATGTTCTGGGTCGAGGGCAAGGCATGGACCACCAGGAATCCAAATCAACCACACCTGCATTTGATTTGTTTCTCTGATTCCTCTGGTGCTGGCAGATAAGAGGAGTTCTCAGGAACAAGCATGCTGAGCTTCCCCTTTGTCCAGGGACATGACTTGTCAGAGCCCAGGCCTGTGCAGGCCAGCTTGAAGCACGGTCACGGGCTCTTGCTCTAAAGGACACCCTTTCAGAGAGTCTGCCTCCTTAAATCATACCTCCATTTTACTTCTCCTTTACCAGAAACTACTCTTTATGGAGCTCATGGAGAACAAGCCTTCTCACCTGGGCCCCATGGGACCTCTCACTCACCTGGCCAAGAATCCTAGTGCCGATTATCCTAGATAATTAGGTTATCTAGAAAGGTGTGGTTTGTGGGAAGTATCCATTCCTGCCCCAAGGGTGCTGAGGCCCAGAACACTGACAAACACATTGCCACACACAGAAGAGTAACCCGACACATTCAAGAAATTCTGGAGGCCACAAAGACAGTGCCACTAAACTGCTAAAGCATTGACACTTTGTGTGATTTGAAGATAGGTGGCAACATTTCCTTTTCCTCACTTTAGTCCACTCACCATTTCTACAAACATGCACACTTCCAACCCCATCTGTATGGCTTCCCCCTCAGATCCCCTGTGTGGTTGGCACATTATTCCTTTGAGCCATCTCTCACTTGCAAGTTCCTTATTTCCCTCCTACTGACTGTGCACTGGATCCCGTTAATAACCTCGTGGTGCCTATATTTCTTCCTCAATTTCTCAGGTACCACTATCCCAAGTTTATCAACTCGTGGGACTGAATGTTGGATTTGGAGAAGTCTTTGAGTCTGACCAGGTATTCCCTAGTAGCAATGCTAGGAAATTAGTTGTTCTCAAAGGCTTTAAGGAGGAGATTGGTTTGAGATGGAGAAATGGGATATCTGGTTTCTCCTGCCTTCCTTTGGGAAGTGTTCTAAATAGAGAACAGTGTTAGAAACGAGGACTTTGGAGGCAATGGCACATCCGGTGTGGAAGGAGAAATTGGTATCCACATGCTTGTGCTCTTGTGTGTAGCACAATACCTCCACTGAATGAGGAAATTTGATCATTTTCCTTCAGGACTCACATTTACCTAGTACCTCTACAGGCCCATCTATTATCAGCCAAGCGAAAGTCTTCCACAACCAAAAGTTCCAAAGCCACAACCCCTGATTTGGATTTGACTTTCTGGACACTTGTGGCTGGATAAAAAGTTTTTCTCTCACCTTGAGGTTCTTCTCTTTCAGTGTATAAATGTTGTGAGAGTATCAGTTTAGCATCTTACACTAATTTAGAGTTTTTATTTTTATTTTATTTTTTTTAAAGATTTTATTTATTTATTTGTTAGAGAGAGAGAGAGAGAGCAAGCACAGGCAGAGTGGTAGGCAGAGGCAGAGGGAGAAGCAGGCTCCCTGCTGAGCAAGGAGCCCGATGTGGGACTCGATCCCAGGACGCTGGGATCACGACCTGAGCTGAAGGCAGTTGCTTAACCAACTGAGCCACCCAGGCATCCCTAATTTAGAGTTTTTAAATAGTTATTTTGTATGTTATAAATTCTTTTGTATACTGTTAATTTTAGTCCTCTTCCTATTATTGTGATAGAAATATTGTAAGATGAATACTTTCATGAGGATTACTAACTGTATTCAATCTTCTAAAATTTCGATTAATGAAACATTTTTCCTTTCTCTAATCTATTCGCACCTTATAATCCTCAGAAATTCATTTGTATTTTTGAATACACATGTTTTACTTACTTTTGTCTCCTTTATCTCAACCTTCTTTAATTAATTAATTAATTAATTAATAGTTATGTGAATCACCATACAATACACCATTAATTTTTGACGCAGTGTTCATTTATTTATTATTTGTATATATCACCCGGTGCTCATTACTTCACATGTACTCCTAAATACCCATCACAGGACCGCTCCAATCCCCACCGACTTCCCCTCTGAAACTCTCAGTCTGTTTCTCAGAGTCCATAATCTCTCATGGTTCCTTTCCCCCTGATTCTAACCCTTCATTTTTACCTTCCATCTTCTAATGTACTCCGTGATATTCCTTAAGTTCCACATATAAGTGAAACCATATGATAATTGTGTTTCTCTGATTGACTTATTTCACTTAGCATAATTCCCTCCAGTTCTATCTATGTCAATGCAAATGGTGGGTATTTATCTGTCCTAATGGATGAGTCATATTCCATTGTATAAATGGACCACATCATCTTTATCCCTTTGTCTGTTGAAGGGAACTTTGGCTCCTTCCAGTTTGGTTATCATGGTCATTGCTGCTATGAAAACTGGGGTGCATGTGCCTTTTTTTCACTACATCTGTGTCCTTGTAAATATCCAGTAGTGCAATTGTTGGATCATTAGGTAGCTTTATTTTTACCTTTCTGGGACCCTCCATATTGTTTTCCAAATTGGATGTACCAACTTGCATTCCTACCATCAATAAAAGAGGGTTCCCCTTTCTCCAAATCCTCACCTATATTGGCTGTGCCTTGTTAATTTCTGCCATTCTGAATTCGTATGATGTTTTACCTCAATGTGTCTTTGATTAGCCTTTCCCTGATGGCTTAAGATGTTGGAACATTTTTTTAATTAATTTTATTTTTTCAGTGTTCCAAGATTCATTGTTCATGCACCTGAACATTTTTTATGTGTCTGTAAGCCATCTGTATGTCTTCCTTAGTGAAGTAACTCTTCATGTCTTATGCCCATTTTTTAACTCGATTCTTTGTTTTTTGGGTGTTGAGTTTGAGAAGTCCTTTATAGATCTTGGATATCAGCCCTTTGCTGTAGTGTTACTTGCAAATATCTTCTCCCATTCCGTGGGTTGCCTCTTTGTTTTGTTCACTGTTTCCTTTGCTATACAGATACTTTTGATCTTGATGACTTCCCAGAAGTTCATTTGTGTATTTTTCCCTTGATTTTGGAGATGTGTCATGGAAATTTGCTTTATCCAAGGTCAAAGAGGTTGCTTCCTGGATTCTCCTTTAAGATTTTAATGGATTCCTATCTCACATTAGGACCTTCATCAATATTGAGTTTATCTTTGTATATGGTGTAAGAGAATGGTTGAGTTTCATTCCTCTATATATAGCAGTTGAATTTTCCCAACACAGATTATTGAAGGGGTGGACTTTTGTTAATTGTATATTCTCTCCTGATTTGTTGAAAGTTATTTGACCATAGAGTTGAGGGTCCATCTCTTGAACCTCTATTAGATTTCCTTGATCTTTGTGTCTTCCTTTGGTGCCAATACCATGCAGTCTTAGTGATCAAAGTTTTGTAATATTGAATGATGTCAGCCAATGCAATGTTCCCAGTTTTCTTTTTCTTTTTCAACATTCTCTTGGCAATTGGGCATCTTTTCTGGTACCACAGAATTTTGGGATTCTTTATTCCAGTTACTTGAAAAATGCTAGTGTTCTTTTAATAGCGGCGATTTCCCATCTTTCCCATCTTCATCTTTCTTTAAAAATTGTTCTGTTGTTTCTAGAGTATAGATCATTTATGTCTTCACTTAGGTTTTTTCCTATGTATTTTATGGTTTTTGGTGCTACTGTAAATGGAATCAATTTCTTAATTTTTACAACTAGAGTTACACTATTAGTGTATAGAAGAACAATTGATCTGTACATTGATTTTGTATCTTGCCACATTACTAAATTGCTGTGTGAGTTATAGTAATTTGGGGGTGGAGTCTTTTGGGTTTTCCACATAAACTATTATGTCATCTGTGAGGAGAGAGTTTGGCTCCTTCTTTACCAATTTAAATGCCTTTTTGTATTATTATTATTATTATTATTATTATTATTATTATTATTTGTTCTTGTTGGCTGATTGGTGAATAATAGTGGAAAGAGTAGGTGTCCCTGCCATGTTAAAGGAAAAATTCTCAAATTTTCTCCATCGATATTGATATTCTCTGTGGCATTTTATAGATGTTTTTTATGAAATAGAGGGATTTCCCCACTATCCCTAAACTCTGAAGAGTTTAATCAGGAAGGGATGCTGGATTTCTTCAAATGATTTTTCTGCATCAGTTGAAGGGATTATATGTTTCCTGCATATTTCTTTCTTTGGTGTCCTCTATCTTGTTGATTGATTTGCAAATGTTGAACAAAATTTGCATCCCGTGAATAAATCCCACCTGGTTATGATGGATAATCCTGTTAATGTACTGTTGTGTCCTGTTGGCTAGGAACTTGCTGAGGATTTTGAAATCCATGTTCATCAGGGACATTTGTCTGTAGATTTCTTTTTGATGGGGTCTTTGCCTGATTTTGGGATCAGGGCAATTCTGGCCTCATTGAACATGTCTGGAAGTTTTCCTCCCATTACTATTTTTTAAAATAGCTACATAAAAATCAATATTATTTATTTTTTAAATGTTTCTTCAAACACCATTTGGAAGCCATTTGGACATAGTTTCTTGTTTTGGGGAAGGCTTGTGATTACTGCTTTAATTTTATTACTAGTTATTGGTCTTTCCACATTGTCAATTTCTTATAGTTTCTGTCTTGGTATTTTATGAATTTCGAGAAAGGCATCCATTTATTTCAGGTTGTCTAATTTTTTCAAAGTAGTAGATGATAATAATTTCTATTTATTTATTCGTTTATTTAATTCCTTTCAGTGTACCAGAATTCATTTTTATGTACCACAACCAGGGTTCCATGCAATACATGCCCTCCATAATAAACCACCACCAGGCTCACCCAAACCCCTAACCCCCACACCTACAAATCCTCAGATTGATTATCACAGTCCATAGTCTCTCATGGTTCATCTTCTGCTTCAATTTCACCCAAACACCTTCCCCTCACCCTCTCCCCATGTCCTCCATGTTATTTCCTATGCTCCACAAATAAGAGAAAGTATATGATAATTGACTCCCTCTGCTAGACTTATTTCACTCAGCACAATCTCTTCCAATCCAGTCCATGTTGTATAAAAGTAGGGTATTCATATTTTCTGAAGGAGGCATAATACTGCATAGTGTATATGGACCACATCTTCTTATCTATTCATCCATTGAAGGGCATAATGGTTCTTTCCAGCGTTTGGTGACATGGCCATTGCTGCTATGAACACTGGGGTACAGATTGACCTTCTTTTCACTAAGTCTTTAACTTTAGGGTAAATATTCAGTATAGCAATTGCAGGGCTATAGGGGAGCCCTATTTTTAATTTCTTAGGAATCCCGACACTGTTTTTCAAATTGGGTGCAACAACTTGCATTCCCACAAACAGAGTAAGAGGGTTCCCCTTTTACCACATCCTCTCCAACACACGTTGTTTACTGTCTTGTTAATTTTGGCCATTCTAACTGGTGTAAGGTGGTATCTCAATGAGCTTTTGATTTGAATCTCCCTGATGGTTAGTGATGATGAAAATTTTTTTCATGTGTCTGCTAGCCACTTGGATGTCTTCATTGAAGAAGTGTCTGTTAATGTCTTCTGCCCATTTTCTGACATGATTTTCTCTTTTTGTGGTTTGAGTTTGAGGAGTTCTTTATAGATCCTGGATATCAGCCCTTTGTCTGTATTGTCATCAGCAAATATCTTCTCCCATTCTGTGAGTTGCCTCTTTGTTTTGTTGACTGTTTCCTTCACTGTGCAGAAGCTTTTGAGCTTGATGAAGTCCCAAAAATTGATTTTCACTTTTGTTTACTTTGCCTTTGGAGACATAACTTGAAAGAAGTTGCTCTGGCCGATATCCAAGAGGTTACTGCCTATGTTCTCCTCTATGATTCTGATGGAATCCAGCCTCATGTTGAAGTCTTTAATCCACTACATCTTTATCTTTGCATATGGTGTAAGAGAATGGTTGAGTTTCATTCTTCTACACATAGCTGTCCATTTTTCATGGCACCATTGATTGAAGAGACTGTCTTTTATCCACTGGATATTTTTTCCTGCTTTATCAAATATTATTTGACCATAGAGTTTAGGGTCCACATATGGGCTCTCTACTCTTTTCCACTGGACTAGGAGTTTGTTTTTTTGCCAGTACCATGCTGTCCTGGTGACCACAGCTTTGTAGTAAATCTTGAAATCAGGCAACCTGATGCCGCCAGTTTTGTTTTTCTTTATCAACATGTCCTTAGCAATTCAGGGTTTCTTCTGATTCCATACACATTTTAGGATTATTTGCTCTAATCTTTTGAAAAATACCAGTGGAATTTTGATCGGAATGGCATTAAAAGTATAGATTGTTCTAGGCAGTATAGACATTTTAACAATATTTATTCTGATCCAAGAGAATGGAATGGTGTTCCATCCTTTTGTGTCTTCGATTTCTTTCATGAGGGTTCTCTAGTTCCTCAAATATAGATCCTTTACCTCTTTGGTTAGGTTTATTCCCAGGTATCTTATGGTTTGTGGTGCTAGAGTAAACAGAATTGATTCTCTAATTTCCCTTTCTGTGTTTTCTTTGTTAGCGCATAAGTAAGCAACTGATTTCTCTACATTAACTTTGTATCCTGTCACATTACTGAATTGCTGTATGAGTTCTAGTAGTCTGGGGTGGAGTCTTTTGTGTTTCTCACATAAAGCATCATGTCATCTGCAAAGAGAGAAGGTTTGACTTCTTCATTGTCAATTTGGATGCCTTTTATTTCTCTTTGTTGTCTGATTGCTGTTGCTAGGACTTCTAATACTATATTGAAAAAGAGTGATGAGAATGGGCATCCTTGTCTTGTTCCTGATTTCAGCGGGAAGACTGTGAGCTTTTTCCCATTGAGGATGATATTTGCTGTGGGTTTTTTATAAATATTTTATGAAGTTCAGGAATGTTCCCTCAATCCCTATACTTTATAGCATTTTAATCCAGAACAGATGCCGGATTTTGTCAAAGGCTTTTTCTGCATCAATACAGAGGACCATGTGGTTCTTCTCTATTCTCTTATTGACATGTTCTATCACATTGATTGTTTTGGGAATGTTGAAACATCCTTGCAACACAGGGATGAATCACACCTGGTTTTGGTGAATAATCTTTTTAATGTGCTGTTGGATCCTATTTGCTAGGATCTTGTTGAGAATCTTAGCATCCATATTCATCAGGGATTTTGGTCTGAAATACTCCTTTTTGGTGAGGTCTTTGCCTGGTTTGGGGATCAGGATAATGCTGGCTTCATAACAGAGTCTGTAAGTGTTCCTTCTGCTTCAATTTTTTTTGAAACAGCCTCAGGAAAATAGGTGTTACTTCTTCTTTGAAGGTTTGGTAGAATTCCCCAGAGAATCCATCAGGCCCTGGGCTCTTTTTTTTGGGGGGGGGAGGTTTTTGATCACTAATACAGTCTTATTACTAGATATTTGTTTATTATTCAGGTTGTCAATTTCTTCCTGGTTCAATTTTGGAAGCTCATAGTATTACAGGAAGGCATCCATTTCATCTAGGTTGCTTAACTTTTTGGCATATAACTGTGGATAATAACTTCTGATGATTGTCTGTTTCCTTGATGTTGGTTGTGATCTCTCCATTTTCATTCACAATTTTATTAATTTGGGTCTTCTCTCTTTTCTATTGGATTAGTTTGGCCAATAATTTATTAATCTTATTTATTCTTCCAAAAAACCAGCTTCTAGTTTCATTGATGTATTCTGCTATATCTCTAATTTCTATCTCATTGATATCTGCTTTATTCTTGATTATTTCCCTTTTTGTGTTTGGAGTTGGCTTAATTTATTGTTGATTCCCAGTTCTTTAAGGTGTAAGACAGCTGGTGTATTCTGGATTTTTCTCTGTTTTTGAGGGAGCCTTGGATCGTTGTGTATTTCTTCCTTAGGACTGCCTTTGCTGTATCCTGTAGCTTTTGGACGGAAGTGTCTTCATTCTCATTGATTTCCATGAATTGTTTAAGTTCTTCTTATATTTTCCGGTTGATCCAAGCATTCTTAAGCAATGTGGTTGTCTGCAGCTTCCAGGTGTTCCAGGTCCTTCCAAAATTTTCTTGTGGTTGAATTCCAGATTAAAAGCATTGTGATCTGAGAGTATGCAGGGATCTTTCTCATTCTTTTATTATCAGTTGAGCCCTGATTTCTGATCCAGTGTGTGGTCTATTCTGGAGAAGGTTCTATGTGTACTGAATAAGAATGAGTATTCTGTTGTTTTGGGGTGGAATGTTATGTATATATTTATGAGGTCCATCTGGTCAAAGGTGTCATTCAATGCTCTTGTTTCTTTACTGATTTTCTATTTGGATGATCTGTCAATACTGAGAATGGCATATTAAGATCACCTACTAGGGGCGCCTGGGTGGCTCAGTGTGTTAAATCTCCTGCCTTCCCCTCAGGTCTTGGTCACAGGGTCATGAGATTGATCCCTGCATCGGGCTCTCTGCTCTGCGGACAGCCTGCTTCCTCCTCTCTCTCTCTGCCTCTCTGCCTACTTGTGATCTGTGTCTATCAAATAAATAAATAAAATCTTTTTTAAAAAAAGAAGAAAAGATTGCCTACTATTAATGTATACATAACATCATGACTGTTGATTTTGATTAACAGTTTTCTTATGTAATTGTCTCCTCCCATATTGGGGGCATAAATGCTTACAATTGTTAGATCTTCTGAGTGCATAGTCCCTTTAAGAACGATGTAGTGTCCTTCTTTATCTCTGACTACAGTCTTTAGATTAGAATCTAATTTATATGATATGAGAATAGCTACCCCAGCCTACTTTTGAGTCCCATTGTTATGGAAGATGCTTCTCTATACATTCACTTTCAGTCTGGGTGTATTCTTAGATTCCAAATGGGTCTCTTGTGAACAGCATATGGATGTGTCCTGTCGTTTTATCCAATCTGCAAACCTGTGATATTTTATGGATCCTTTTAGACCATTCATGTTTAGAATGATTATTGAGAGACGTTTTTATTGATATCATGTTATCTGTGAAGTCTTTGTTTCTATAGATTTTTTCCATATATTTCTGTTAAATGATATTTTTAGTTTTTTTTTTTCCTTTTATAGAAACCCCCTTAATATTTCTTGCAGTTATGGTTTAGTGGTCACATAGTTTTTTAAACCTTGATGGTCCTGGAAGCTCTTTATCTCTCCATCCATTTTGAATGTCAGTCTTGCTGGATAAAGTATTCTTGCCTGCATGCTCTTCCCATCTAGTGCCCTGAATACATCTTGCCAGTCCTTTCTGGCTTGCCATATTTCTATGGACACATCTGAGGTCATTATAATGGGATTTCCTCTGTACATAAGGAATCTCTTCCCTATAGCAGCTTTTAAGAGCCCCTGTTTGAAATTATGATTCATATTTTTCACAATGAGTTATCTCAACGTTTTTCTACATTCTCTGTCTTAGTGTGAGCCGTTTCTGTTTCTAGCACATGAACGCTGGTTCCATTCACCAGTTTAGGAAAAGTTTCTTGGAGAATTTGTTCAGCTATATCCTTTAGTCTTCTTTCTTTCTCCTCTCACTCAGGCATTCTAATAATTCTGACACTGGAACATTTCATGATGTCATTTATTCCCCTAATTCTGTTTTCATGTCTTCTATGTGTCCAGGCTGCCTCCTGATCCCTTTTCTCTATCTGTTTGTCCTCTAGATCACTAATTCTATCCTCTGCCTCAGTTACTCCTCCTTTTAGAGAATTTAGATTAGATTAGAACTAGTTGAGAGCATTGTTAACATCATACCTTGTGGCTTTCATTTCTGCCAATGAATGAATTCCATTAATGAATTCCATTTTGTCATCAAATGCTTTCTCTACCCTAGCTATTGCCTGGATAATTGTTAGCCTGAATTCCATTTCCAACCTACTGTCTATGTCCATATCCAATAGCTCTGATGGAGAGGGCCCAGTCTCTGAATTTTTCTTCTGTTTTGCATTCCTCCTCCTAATCATTTTAGTGAGAGATGGCTGAATGGATATGTAGCTGAATGTATCAGTCATGGTGGAGGCAAGGTGTATTCTGGAAAGCTTATGAGCAATCAAAGGTCCCCACAAAATGAAAGAAAAAAGAGAAAAAGAGAGAGAGAGAGGGATAGAGAGAGAGAGAGAGAAAGAGAGAGGAAAAAAGAAGAGAGTGAGAAGGCCAAGCCCGAATGGGTCCCAAAGGTAAGATTTATAAAATATACAATCAAAAACCGGCAAACAAAAGCACTAACAAGGGTAAATGAAAAGAAAAATAAATATATTAAAAGAACTCAGCCAAAATGAACCCCAAGTATAAGGTATATATACTACCAGAACAAACAAACAAACAAACAAACAAACAAATACACAGAAACACTGACAGAAGGAAAAGATCAGAGTGTGGTTATCAGTTCTCAGTGTGTGCATGGAAGATCATTTATTTCCTTCCTGGATGTATCTTTATTTCTTTGTTAAAGGACTCAGCTTTCCTGAGATAAAAGGGGACTAAAACTGGTTTCATATATAGAGGTAACATTGTTTGGGGAAAGGGGATTACTTAGAAACTTATCTCTATTTGAATATTAAAAATAAATAAATATTTTTTCTCTCCAAAAGAGACTCTTAATGTCATAAAACAAACTGAGGGGGGTGGGGGGGAGAGGGTTTGGGAGAGGGTGGTGGGGTTACATTATATGTATACATTAAAAAAGCTTAAAGAAAAAAACTATCGATTACAAAAATAAACAAATAAATAAATTTAAAAATAGAAAAGCAAAAGACAAACACATGTAT
>RCUC01171955.1:0-18399 GCA_003697995.1 Taxidea taxus jeffersonii
GTGTGTGTGTGTGTGTGTGTGTGTGTGTGTGTGTGTGTGTGTATTCTTGGGCTTTTAGATTGTCTTTGTGTCTTCTCCTTCCCTGAATCCATTAGGTCACGATGGACCCAACCACCCAAGCCAGCACTTGCCACTAGAATCTGAGGTTCCCCAGGAAAAGGACTCCGTCCTTTCTCCCACTTTCAGGACAAGAGGATTCAGAACCTTCCTGTCAAGGAGACAATGCAACCGACCAAAAGTTGGTATAAGTGCAGTGTCTATTGTTCGGTACACGAAAGGCAGCTGGAACAAGGTAACATGGGTTCCTTTCCTAAGCCCTCTTGCCAAACACTTGAGATACCCATGCAGACCTGTACCTGTGTGAAGGAGAATCTCAAGAAGAGACCCGTTTGGTATGCTGGGGTGTCACCTGCAGTCCAAGCTGGAGGCTGTTCCTGTCCACATAATGGCCCTTCCTCTTGGGAGTTTGCAGACCCCAATCATCTCTTCCTTTGCTGTCTCGTGTGCTGGTTCTGGAAACACACCTAAGTGGTGAAAGAAGAACCAATGGTCAGACAGCACAGGGGAATATTATCTTTCTATATCTCTATCACTATCTGAATCTACATTCTTTATATGCATCTCTATGACCTGTCTAACTCTGTTTCCTCAATTTATTTTTCCCCAAAACTTTAGTCTCAGAGTGTTTTTTATGGGCCACGATATCACTCTGGAATAAGGATTTCTAGGGGAAGTCGGCCTGGATGTGTTGACCCGTTGGAGTGCCACAGCTTTGCCCTCCAGCAGTGCCCGTGTTCTCAGACAGAAAGAATTGGAATGACTTCAAAGGCAAGGGCTCCTCAGGGATGCACACACAGGAGCCAAAGCATCTGAGCTCCCCACCTGGGCATGGAGATTGACATGTAGTGGCTTCAGCCTGATTGTTCTCACAACTTGTGCCCAGGGAGAATAAAAGGGAAGCTCAAGCCTACCTGGATCCTGGATTCTGGAATGTCTAGCTCTCGGGCCAGTCGTTCTCTGGTGGTGGCGCCAGGGTACCAGTACTGCTGGAACAAGGCTTGCAGAGCCCCTTTCTGCCACAGCCTCAAAACAATCTGCCCCTGACGAGATACTGGTGGGAGCTGGCCTGTTGCAGGGACAATGGCCACTGGATTAGGATGGCTTTCATAGGAGTGCAAACTGGTGGTGCCGGCTCAGCTATTCACTTTTTGCCTGGTGGGCCCCTTCTCAGGCCGAAGATTATTTTTCCACTGCCACCCACGGATCCACCTGAGAGCCAGCTCAGTAGGATTCAGGCATCCTGCCATCTGCCCTTGGGAATGGGTGATAGTCCAGGATCTAGGGAGATACTCACCTCTCCCATGCCATGGGAAGACAGCATGCCAAGGAATTAAGGATATCCACTGGGGGAGTGAGGGAAGAAAGCACCTTCAGAGGAACAAAGATAATCCCACTGCTCCTAACAAATATCTAGGTAAAATCTGACAGCACATCCAGAATTCTGGTGCGTTGGTGTTGAAAGTTCCATTTTTGTCAGTGACACCTAAAGGAGGTCCCGAATCTCTACCCATACTCTGCCCCTTGTTATCTAGCTTGCCTAGATTCCAAAGAGGGCCTCTTCTTGGGACTCCTGGTCATTGACTTCAGGTTTGCTTCTGACAGCAGCCATGTGCAAGCATCTCTCAATCCCCTTTCCCCAATGCTCTGTGGATCACAACCTTCCTGCATGTGTCCTGGGAGGCAGGAATTTCCCACTTGCTGTCCTGAAGACTCGAAAGTAATCGGGGCCTTTGTAGAATGCCAGCAGGGAGCAGTGCATCTTAGGGGAATTTACTCCTTTTGTGCTGGTGGGAGCCATGCCGCTGGGGTAGCTCATGTCTCTGAGCACTGGCTGGTCATCTGGGTAGGACCCAGCAGGGGGGACTTATCAAAGCCTAGGATGGACCAGCCCAGCATGGCCAACCCCCAATCACTTCGACAGCTTCCTGTGGTAGCCCTGCCTTCAGTGATTCTGACCTTTCGGGGAAGCAGTGTTCAGCAGGACTTCTGGACCACTTGATCCGAGAGCTGGACCTGGGCAGGTGGATGTGCCCGCCCCAACCTCCTCTGCATGCAATATGCCTCTCCCACTCTTGCAAGCTTGTCTCAAGGATGACAGTGCTGAAATTTAACAGTGCACTTGAGAATCTGGACACTGTGTCTAGGACTGGACCCTGTGAAGGCCTTTCCATCCTTGCTTCAGATTCTGGCATGTTAGTTTGGAACTCCAGTAGCCTTTGCCCACACACGAAGAGCCTCCTAATTAAGTTCACTTCTATTGCATCACATGGTTTTCTGTATTTCTTTCCATTGTTTACATGAACTTTGTATTTATCAGAACATTGGTCATTTCTCATTTGAGAGCTTTCTTTTTCTCCCTTTTGTTTCTTATATGTTTATCGAGTTTTGTATTGATTTTAAAATTATATGGTACATTCCCAGTTATATTCACTTACCCCCACCATTTCGGATTGGTCACCCACATTGTTTGGTGTCTAGGTGGGCTCTGCTTTTAAGGAATCCACTTAGGAAGACACCCAGGCAGCTTGTGAATTAACACTTCCCTTGGGGCCAGTCAGGAGACTGAGATCATGTAGCTGAGATAGGAGACATGAAGAGAGATATTGCAAGCTAGTCATCACCATGTATGTGGAATGGATTGGTCAACAGTCTTAGCTGCTGTGGGTCCTTGGGAACAACAACCTCGAAGAAAGTCATGGGACGTATGAACGTGCCATCTTTGGGACTAGTGGAGATGCTAACATGTCCTGGTCGAAGGGAATCAAAGCTGTCTGCAGTCTTATATGGATTCAGGCCTCCCTAGGTTTCCCAGAGAGAAATAGTTCATGCTATGATGAATCTATCATTTTGGGTTTCCACTGGCACCAACTGCCATTCCTATTTTTGATTGCCCTTGGCAGGAATTGTCCAGAGAGACTCGAGCTCGCAGAGGAGAGCCCTGTTTAATGACCTAGGAGGAGAAGACATTTCCAGTACCCTGGGAAGCAGATTGAGAAAATCAGATCAATTCAAAATAGAATGGAAACTGGAAGGGCCAAGTTGCATCTCTTTGAAAGCTGGATTTTTTCTGTTGTATTGGAATGGTTGTGCTGCTGCTGCTGCTGCTGTGACGGTGTGTGTGTGTGTGTGTGTGTGTGTGTGTGTGTGTGTGTGTGTGTGTTTGTGTGTGTGTGTTTGTGTGTGTGTGTGTTTACAAAATAACTAACCACTCTTACGTGGTAACAGTACCTTCCGTGGCTAAAAGGAAGATGATAAGGAATGTGCCATCAGTCAACTGCTTCAGTGGACTCCAAGAGCAGGCTAGTTATGAAAGTAGCAGGGTAACCACCAATCAAGCAGAAACCAACAAGCGGTTCAACAGTAAATGGTACACCAAGAACCAAATCACGCTTCCATATCCTTTTGAATCACAGGGCTCCAAAATTCCATCAGGTTAACTCCGGGAGACAAGTGGAAGCCAGTAGAAACAGGTGTCAAAGGGTGTAATTTTCCCAGGACTTGACGGCAGTCCCTGAGCGGTTCCTAAGGGTAGAGATGAGGGCGTCTGCAGGCCATAGAGTTTGCTTATGAGTGCTTGTGTTTCCGTCCCAGAGAAACCAGTGGCTTTAAGTCAAGGAAACAGCATCTGCAGAAACAGAGGAATCGCATCTACTGGATGCTCCAGGGGATCTCCCTGGCCAAGTCTTTGGTAGAACTCCTGGCTAGGGTTGTCCGAGATGTGCCTTGCAGCACGAGGAGAAACATGGGCAGGGAGTCTCCACAGATGGTGCCCTAGAACTTTTTGGCCTCTGGGTCCTACGCATAGAGCTTTGAGGAATGTGTAAAGACCCACAATGCTCAAGTACAGAGTCCTGACTGTAGCTTATAGGAGCAATTGACCATTGGTGTAGCTCTCTGTTGCTTTTCCAGAATTTGTTCTCCTGTTAGTGCAGGTGGTCTCCAGGCACTGCCAGAGGCTGACCCTCAACAAGACGAGGAGCAGGCTTGAAGTCCTGACCTGAGATCTCACAGACATGTGGATCCTGTTTTAGGCCCCTCCTTCTTAGGCTTGGGTGATGGGAAGGTGAGAGGATTACTTTGAGGGATCCCAGGGGTTGCAAAGCTGTGTGAAGATGCCCTCACAGATCAGAGGTCTGGGTCCTTGGCTTCCAAGGCCACAAGTAACAACCCACTAACAGGCAGAATTCCCCCAGCTTCTACATGGACATGTCCTCTGGCAAACTATTTTCCAGTTGTTGTTCTGTGTTGTGCACATCTCAGGGGCTTGAAAGCTCACTGGTATGCATGGCACTTGCTACTCATGGACAGGATAGCCTCTAGGGCTCATGTTGGTACCTGAGAATCTGGTGTGGCTGGCCTTGGACTTAAATGTGGCTGCAGCTCTGTACTTCCCTCCACATCGTGTGTGAAGTGCCAGCTCCAAGCATCCACAGACCTTTAAAACACTATCAGATGAGCCCTAGGTGCTCACAATGCCACAAGAGAGGTATTCTTCCATATGGATTCTCTATACAAAAGCGAAGCCCCATCTGTCCCAAGGTTACCCTGGCTAGGCACATTCTAGACATCCTAACCCATTCTGTTTGGGGACATAGAGACAGTACCTTCCACCCAGTCTACAGAAGCTACAGGAGAATGGGTCCATACAGCCGTCTGAAGAACAAAACACTAGGGCAGGGGAGATGTGGAGGCATTCTCGCAAATCTATATCCACAGAGAGATACATGCAATCCACCTGTGGAACTAGACAAGTATCAACATGGAGCTACAGATATATCCGTGCATAAGCACGAGTGGATAGTGATAGAGATTGAGGTGGATGGAAGTGACCAAGATCAGAGTTCTTTGGTTCCTTGCAATTTGGAATCCATATGTCTTGGTCAAGGGTTTAGGTGTGGACTCAAAGAACCAAATCCAGGATGCTGGCATAGCACAATTAGTTAAGAATCTGCTTTCAGCTCAGGTCATATTTGAAGGTTTCTGGGATCGAGCTTCATATCAGTCTCCTTGCTCAGTGGCAGACCTGCTTTTCACTCTCCCTATGCCTGCTGCTCTGCATACTTGTATGTCTATCTCTGTGAAATAAATAAAAAAAAACTTAAATATATATGTATATATAGATACATATGTTTGTGTGTGTGTTTGTGTACACTTACACTTATGTACTTATGATATTTGTCTGTCAAATAAATAAATAAGGTCTTAAAAACCCTCTTAAAAAATCAACAGCCTCTCATCTTCAAGGGCACGTGGGAAATATTTAGGGCAGAATAACAATGCAAGGAAATAACCCGGTGATGCCCACCTTAGTCTTCCATAGTTTGTTTTTTTAAATTTTATTTATTTATTTAACAGGAATCACAAGTAGGCAGAGAGGCAGGCAGGGATAGAAAGAGAGCAGAGGAAGCAGTCTCCCTGGATGAGCAGAGAGCCCAATGTGGGGCTCAGGACCCTGAGATCATGACCTGAGCTGAAGGAAGAGGCTTTAACCCACTGAGCCACCCAGGTGCCCCGTCTTCCAAAGGTTTTGACCACATTCCTTTCACCAGAGGCTCTGTGCCCGTACTCTAAGAACAATAACCATGACTGTGAGACTGTGTGGACATCTGTATGTGTCCATGTGTGAGAGATAATGAGAAAGAGGGAGAGGGAAAGAGAGAGACCTGAAGAAAGAGAAAGTGAAACAAGGAGGGTGGGCAGGGGCAAAAGTGGGGTTGGGGGGGAGTTACTCATTTCCTGCATTCTATGATCAGCCTTAGGTGTGAATTTGGCCTTGGGTGAAAAGAGTGGGGTCAGGTACAATGTGCATGGAACGCTTGCCACTTGGGATCCACCTACACCCCTTGGAGAAATGATAGCACATCAGGCACCCTCCATTCAGGTGCAGGTTGATGACTGCTGGGAAGTGTTAGTGCTGCCTCTCTGGCTTGTCTGTGCCAGCATCTGTGAACTAGACGTGGTCATTCTGATGGTTTCCACAGTCCCTCCCCGGCCCAGAAAGCATCGTCAGTCTCTGAAGATGAGCTGGCATGACAGGACAGATGGGGAATGGAATGAATCACAGCCATAACTCCGCAATGAGGAGGCAAAAATAGGTTTATTATAAAAAATGGAGTGTCACATGGACCTTGAAAATCCAGGATGGATTTTTTTCAAAGTTCCCTTTTGCAAGGGAGAGTGTGACCCTGCTGAAGGAAGACCACCAAGATGCTGACAGCCAACGTCTGCATTCTTCCTGAGAAGTAAGGGAATGCTGTATGTACAGAAGTACGCAGATAGACAACAAACAGAGATAGGGAAAAAAAAGTGCTAAGGTTCTGGAAAGAACTACAGGGTTACCCTTTATGGAATGCCTTCTGAGATCGGCTTTGGCCCTTGGGGCTGGCAATCTGTGTCCACTGGAAAGGCTCAGGGGTAAATATGCCAGGCAAAGTCCACAGGGTATTCTGCACTTTGGCTGGGATAGTATCACTGGGTGATGGGGGCCTGTGATCATTTCCTGTTTGGCCGGTTCCAACCCCTCCCAGTCAGGATAGCTTGGTGTCCCTGGGCTCCCACAGTCAAGACATGTAGCGTGCTGTCTTGGTCTACACACTCAGCTTCTGGAGATGGGACATTCTGCTTCAGCAGAAGGAAAAGGCACGTGGAAGTGTCCCTCTTCGACCTCTCTTCCTTTCTTGGTTTTGATGCCAGGATCACGGTTTCCCAGGCCCCAGAGGAAAGGATGATGAAAGGGAGGAGGGGCTGTGTGTTTCCAGGGCAATGATTTGGATCCATATGTGTTGGGGAGGTTGTCCAGTGCCCAGTGTTGTCGATGCCTTCAGGGGCCTTATGGTGCTTGTTGATCATAGGGAATTCCATGGAGCTCCATCCAATGGATGGGGAGGACACTGTTCTTCTGTCTTTCCAAGCATTGTTTGCTCCTTTTGGCATCAGTGTTCAACGAAAATATGAGCAGTGCTGCCTTTCCTCACCCTTCCTGTCCCACTAGATGTGTATCTCAGGAACAGAGTCTGGATGAGTGGGGTGTTGGGATGATGAGCACTACCTGGTCCTTGTACTGAGTCCAGTGGAATCGTGGTACATGGCCAGCAGGGTGTTAAACTCATCCTCTGTGAGGGGTGCTTCCAGGGGTCCCAGTGGCTCCTCTTGCCACAGATGCCCACTCAGAATAGATTTTTCCCTTCTTCCCCACCCAGATCTCCCTGAGGAAGGCTGGTACTGTTGCTCTGAATCTCAGGGCAGCTCTGTCCACATCTTTACCCTGTCCCTTGCAAACTGGGTGCAAGCCTAAGGCAACTGTGGACATCTGGCCTGGAGGGGATTCCCCCTTGACTGGCTGGAATGGCAGGCACTTATCTCTGCTCTGCTAAGCTCCCCTCACATTGCACTTCAGTCCCTGTCTTGCCCTCTCTTTCCTCTCTGCCATTTCAACCTGTTGTTCCATGATTCCTAGGCCAATGACTTACTGGACCACTTGTCGCACTTTCCCCAGGCTACTCCACGTCCTCAGGGATTTCTCATGGCAATGATCCCAATGCCTCTGCGGCCTTCAAATCATGTCTCCTGGTCGCACATCCACATTCTAGGTCTACATGCACATATGTTCTGGGTCGAGGGCAAGGCATGGACCACCAGGAATCCAAATCAACCACACCTGCATTTGATTTGTTTCTCTGATTCCTCTGGTGCTGGCAGATAAGAGGAGTTCTCAGGAACAAGCATGCTGAGCTTCCCCTTTGTCCAGGGACATGACTTGTCAGAGCCCAGGCCTGTGCAGGCCAGCTTGAAGCACGGTCACGGGCTCTTGCTCTAAAGGACACCCTTTCAGAGAGTCTGCCTCCTTAAATCATACCTCCATTTTACTTCTCCTTTACCAGAAACTACTCTTTATGGAGCTCATGGAGAACAAGCCTTCTCACCTGGGCCCCATGGGACCTCTCACTCACCTGGCCAAGAATCCTAGTGCCGATTATCCTAGATAATTAGGTTATCTAGAAAGGTGTGGTTTGTGGGAAGTATCCATTCCTGCCCCAAGGGTGCTGAGGCCCAGAACACTGACAAACACATTGCCACACACAGAAGAGTAACCCGACACATTCAAGAAATTCTGGAGGCCACAAAGACAGTGCCACTAAACTGCTAAAGCATTGACACTTTGTGTGATTTGAAGATAGGTGGCAACATTTCCTTTTCCTCACTTTAGTCCACTCACCATTTCTACAAACATGCACACTTCCAACCCCATCTGTATGGCTTCCCCCTCAGATCCCCTGTGTGGTTGGCACATTATTCCTTTGAGCCATCTCTCACTTGCAAGTTCCTTATTTCCCTCCTACTGACTGTGCACTGGATCCCGTTAATAACCTCGTGGTGCCTATATTTCTTCCTCAATTTCTCAGGTACCACTATCCCAAGTTTATCAACTCGTGGGACTGAATGTTGGATTTGGAGAAGTCTTTGAGTCTGACCAGGTATTCCCTAGTAGCAATGCTAGGAAATTAGTTGTTCTCAAAGGCTTTAAGGAGGAGATTGGTTTGAGATGGAGAAATGGGATATCTGGTTTCTCCTGCCTTCCTTTGGGAAGTGTTCTAAATAGAGAACAGTGTTAGAAACGAGGACTTTGGAGGCAATGGCACATCCGGTGTGGAAGGAGAAATTGGTATCCACATGCTTGTGCTCTTGTGTGTAGCACAATACCTCCACTGAATGAGGAAATTTGATCATTTTCCTTCAGGACTCACATTTACCTAGTACCTCTACAGGCCCATCTATTATCAGCCAAGCGAAAGTCTTCCACAACCAAAAGTTCCAAAGCCACAACCCCTGATTTGGATTTGACTTTCTGGACACTTGTGGCTGGATAAAAAGTTTTTCTCTCACCTTGAGGTTCTTCTCTTTCAGTGTATAAATGTTGTGAGAGTATCAGTTTAGCATCTTACACTAATTTAGAGTTTTTATTTTTATTTTATTTTTTTTAAAGATTTTATTTATTTATTTGTTAGAGAGAGAGAGAGAGAGCAAGCACAGGCAGAGTGGTAGGCAGAGGCAGAGGGAGAAGCAGGCTCCCTGCTGAGCAAGGAGCCCGATGTGGGACTCGATCCCAGGACGCTGGGATCACGACCTGAGCTGAAGGCAGTTGCTTAACCAACTGAGCCACCCAGGCATCCCTAATTTAGAGTTTTTAAATAGTTATTTTGTATGTTATAAATTCTTTTGTATACTGTTAATTTTAGTCCTCTTCCTATTATTGTGATAGAAATATTGTAAGATAAATACTCTTTCATGAGGATTACTAACTGTATTCAATCTTCTAAAATTTCGATTAATGAAACATTTTTCCTTTCTCTAATCTATTCGCACCTTATAATCCTCAGAAATTCATTTGTATTTTTGAATACACATGTTTTACTTACTTTTGTCTCCTTTATCTCAACCTTCTTTAATTAATTAATTAATTAATTAATAGTTATGTGAATCACCATACAATACACCATTAATTTTTGACGCAGTGTTCATTTATTTATTATTTGTATATATCACCCGGTGCTCATTACTTCACATGTACTCCTAAATACCCATCACAGGACCGCTCCAATCCCCACCGACTTCCCCTCTGAAACTCTCAGTCTGTTTCTCAGAGTCCATAATCTCTCATGGTTCCTTTCCCCCTGATTCTAACCCTTCATTTTTACCTTCCATCTTCTAATGTACTCCGTGATATTCCTTAAGTTCCACATATAAGTGAAACCATATGATAATTGTGTTTCTCTGATTGACTTATTTCACTTAGCATAATTCCCTCCAGTTCTATCTATGTCAATGCAAATGGTGGGTATTTATCTGTCCTAATGGATGAGTCATATTCCATTGTATAAATGGACCACATCATCTTTATCCCTTTGTCTGTTGAAGGGAACTTTGGCTCCTTCCAGTTTGGTTATCATGGTCATTGCTGCTATGAAAACTGGGGTGCATGTGCCTTTTTTTCACTACATCTGTGTCCTTGTAAATATCCAGTAGTGCAATTGTTGGATCATTAGGTAGCTTTATTTTTACCTTTCTGGGACCCTCCATATTGTTTTCCAAATTGGATGTACCAACTTGCATTCCTACCATCAATAAAAGAGGGTTCCCCTTTCTCCAAATCCTCACCTATATTGGCTGTGCCTTGTTAATTTCTGCCATTCTGAATTCGTATGATGTTTTACCTCAATGTGTCTTTGATTAGCCTTTCCCTGATGGCTTAAGATGTTGGAACATTTTTTTAATTAATTTTATTTTTTCAGTGTTCCAAGATTCATTGTTCATGCACCTGAACATTTTTTATGTGTCTGTAAGCCATCTGTATGTCTTCCTTAGTGAAGTAACTCTTCATGTCTTATGCCCATTTTTTAACTCGATTCTTTGTTTTTTGGGTGTTGAGTTTGAGAAGTCCTTTATAGATCTTGGATATCAGCCCTTTGCTGTAGTGTTACTTGCAAATATCTTCTCCCATTCCGTGGGTTGCCTCTTTGTTTTGTTCACTGTTTCCTTTGCTATACAGATACTTTTGATCTTGATGACTTCCCAGAAGTTCATTTGTGTATTTTTCCCTTGATTTTGGAGATGTGTCATGGAAATTTGCTTTATCCAAGGTCAAAGAGGTTGCTTCCTGGATTCTCCTTTAAGATTTTAATGGATTCCTATCTCACATTAGGACCTTCATCAATATTGAGTTTATCTTTGTATATGGTGTAAGAGAATGGTTGAGTTTCATTCCTCTATATATAGCAGTTGAATTTTCCCAACACAGATTATTGAAGGGGTGGACTTTTGTTAATTGTATATTCTCTCCTGATTTGTTGAAAGTTATTTGACCATAGAGTTGAGGGTCCATCTCTTGAACCTCTATTAGATTTCCTTGATCTTTGTGTCTTCCTTTGGTGCCAATACCATGCAGTCTTAGTGATCAAAGTTTTGTAATATTGAATGATGTCAGCCAATGCAATGTTCCCAGTTTTCTTTTTCTTTTTCAACATTCTCTTGGCAATTGGGCATCTTTTCTGGTACCACAGAATTTTGGGATTCTTTATTCCAGTTACTTGAAAAATGCTAGTGTTCTTTTAATAGCGGCGATTTCCCATCTTTCCCATCTTCATCTTTCTTTAAAAATTGTTCTGTTGTTTCTAGAGTATAGATCATTTATGTCTTCACTTAGGTTTTTTCCTATGTATTTTATGGTTTTTGGTGCTACTGTAAATGGAATCAATTTCTTAATTTTTACAACTAGAGTTACACTATTAGTGTATAGAAGAACAATTGATCTGTACATTGATTTTGTATCTTGCCACATTACTAAATTGCTGTGTGAGTTATAGTAATTTGGGGGTGGAGTCTTTTGGGTTTTCCACATAAACTATTATGTCATCTGTGAGGAGAGAGTTTGGCTCCTTCTTTACCAATTTAAATGCCTTTTTGTATTATTATTATTATTATTATTATTATTATTTGTTCTTGTTGGCTGATTGGTGAATAATAGTGGAAAGAGTAGGTGTCCCTGCCATGTTAAAGGAAAAATTCTCAAATTTTCTCCATCGATATTGATATTCTCTGTGGCATTTTATAGATGTTTTTTATGAAATAGAGGGATTTCCCCACTATCCCTAAACTCTGAAGAGTTTAATCAGGAAGGGATGCTGGATTTCTTCAAATGATTTTTCTGCATCAGTTGAAGGGATTATATGTTTCCTGCATATTTCTTTCTTTGGTGTCCTCTATCTTGTTGATTGATTTGCAAATGTTGAACAAAATTTGCATCCCGTGAATAAATCCCACCTGGTTATGATGGATAATCCTGTTAATGTACTGTTGTGTCCTGTTGGCTAGGAACTTGCTGAGGATTTTGAAATCCATGTTCATCAGGGACATTTGTCTGTAGATTTCTTTTTGATGGGGTCTTTGCCTGATTTTGGGATCAGGGCAATTCTGGCCTCATTGAACATGTCTGGAAGTTTTCCTCCCATTACTATTTTTTAAAATAGCTACATAAAAATCAATATTATTTATTTTTTAAATGTTTCTTCAAACACCATTTGGAAGCCATTTGGACATAGTTTCTTGTTTTGGGGAAGGCTTGTGATTACTGCTTTAATTTTATTACTAGTTATTGGTCTTTCCACATTGTCAATTTCTTATAGTTTCTGTCTTGGTATTTTATGAATTTCGAGAAAGGCATCCATTTATTTCAGGTTGTCTAATTTTTTCAAAGTAGTAGATGATAATAATTTCTATTTATTTATTCGTTTATTTAATTCCTTTCAGTGTACCAGAATTCATTTTTATGTACCACAACCAGGGTTCCATGCAATACATGCCCTCCATAATAAACCACCACCAGGCTCACCCAAACCCCTAACCCCCACACCTACAAATCCTCAGATTGATTATCACAGTCCATAGTCTCTCATGGTTCATCTTCTGCTTCAATTTCACCCAAACACCTTCCCCTCTCCCTCTCCCCATGTCCTCCATGTTATTTCCTATGCTCCACAAATAAGAGAAAGTATATGATAATTGACTCCCTCTGCTAGACTTATTTCACTCAGCACAATCTCTTCCAATCCAGTCCATGTTGTATAAAAGTAGGGTATTCATATTTTCTGAAGGAGGCATAATACTGCATAGTGTATATGGACCACATCTTCTTATCTATTCATCCATTGAAGGGCATAATGGTTCTTTCCAGCGTTTGGTGACATGGCCATTGCTGCTATGAACACTGGGGTACAGATTGACCTTCTTTTCACTAAGTCTTTAACTTTAGGGTAAATATTCAGTATAGCAATTGCAGGGCTATAGGGGAGCCCTATTTTTAATTTCTTAGGAATCCCGACACTGTTTTTCAAATTGGGTGCAACAACTTGCATTCCCACAAACAGAGTAAGAGGGTTCCCCTTTTACCACATCCTCTCCAACACACGTTGTTTACTGTCTTGTTAATTTTGGCCATTCTAACTGGTGTAAGGTGGTATCTCAATGAGCTTTTGATTTGAATCTCCCTGATGGTTAGTGATGATGAAAATTTTTTTCATGTGTCTGCTAGCCACTTGGATGTCTTCATTGAAGAAGTGTCTGTTAATGTCTTCTGCCCATTTTCTGACATGATTTTCTCTTTTTGTGGTTTGAGTTTGAGGAGTTCTTTATAGATCCTGGATATCAGCCCTTTGTCTGTATTGTCATCAGCAAATATCTTCTCCCATTCTGTGGGTTGCCTCTTTGTTTTGTTGACTGTTTCCTTCACTGTGCAGAAGCTTTTGAGCTTGATGAAGTCCCAAAAATTGATTTTCACTTTTGTTTACTTTGCCTTTGGAGACATAACTTGAAAGAAGTTGCTCTGGCCGATATCCAAGAGGTTACTGCCTATGTTCTCCTCTATGATTCTGATGGAATCCAGCCTCATGTTGAAGTCTTTAATCCACTACATCTTTATCTTTGCATATGGTGTAAGAGAATGGTTGAGTTTCATTCTTCTACACATAGCTGTCCATTTTTCATGGCACCATTGATTGAAGAGACTGTCTTTTATCCACTGGATATTTTTTCCTGCTTTATCAAATATTATTTGACCATAGAGTTTAGGGTCCACATATGGGCTCTCTACTCTTTTCCACTGGACTAGGAGTTTGTTTTTTTGCCAGTACCATGCTGTCCTGGTGACCACAGCTTTGTAGTAAATCTTGAAATCAGGCAACCTGATGCCGCCAGTTTTGTTTTTCTTTATCAACATGTCCTTAGCAATTCAGGGTTTCTTCTGATTCCATACACATTTTAGGATTATTTGCTCTAATCTTTTGAAAAATACCAGTGGAATTTTGATCGGAATGGCATTAAAAGTATAGATTGTTCTAGGCAGTATAGACATTTTAACAATATTTATTCTGATCCAAGAGAATGGAATGGTGTTCCATCCTTTTGTGTCTTCGATTTCTTTCATGAGGGTTCTCTAGTTCCTCAAATATAGATCCTTTACCTCTTTGGTTAGGTTTATTCCCAGGTATCTTATGGTTTGTGGTGCTAGAGTAAACAGAATTGATTCTCTAATTTCCCTTTCTGTGTTTTCTTTGTTAGCGCATAAGTAAGCAACTGATTTCTCTACATTAACTTTGTATCCTGTCACATTACTGAATTGCTGTATGAGTTCTAGTAGTCTGGGGTGGAGTCTTTTGTGTTTCTCACATAAAGCATCATGTCATCTGCAAAGAGAGAAGGTTTGACTTCTTCATTGTCAATTTGGATGCCTTTTATTTCTCTTTGTTGTCTGATTGCTGTTGCTAGGACTTCTAATACTATATTGAAAAAGAGTGATGAGAATGGGCATCCTTGTCTTGTTCCTGATTTCAGCGGGAAGACTGTGAGCTTTTTCCCATTGAGGATGATATTTGCTGTGGGTTTTTTATAAATATTTTATGAAGTTCAGGAATGTTCCCTCAATCCCTATACTTTATAGCATTTTAATCCAGAACAGATGCCGGATTTTGTCAAAGGCTTTTTCTGCATCAATACAGAGGACCATGTGGTTCTTCTCTGTTCTCTTATTGACATGTTCTATCACATTGATTGTTTTGGGAATGTTGAAACATCCTTGCAACACAGGGATGAATCACACCTGGTTTTGGTGAATAATCTTTTTAATGTGCTGTTGGATCCTATTTGCTAGGATCTTGTTGAGAATCTTAGCATCCATATTCATCAGGGATTTTGGTCTGAAATACTCCTTTTTGGTGAGGTCTTTGCCTGGTTTGGGGATCAGGATAATGCTGGCTTCATAACAGAGTCTGTAAGTGTTCCTTCTGCTTCAATTTTTTTTGAAACAGCCTCAGGAAAATAGGTGTTACTTCTTCTTTGAAGGTTTGGTAGAATTCCCCAGAGAATCCATCAGGCCCTGGGCTCTTTTTTTTGGGGGGGGGAGGTTTTTGATCACTAATACAGTCTTATTACTAGATATTTGTTTATTATTCAGGTTGTCAATTTCTTCCTGGTTCAATTTTGGAAGCTCATAGTATTACAGGAAGGCATCCATTTCATCTAGGTTGCTTAACTTTTTGGCATATAACTGTGGATAATAACTTCTGATGATTGTCTGTTTCCTTGATGTTGGTTGTGATCTCTCCATTTTCATTCACAATTTTATTAATTTGGGTCTTCTCTCTTTTCTATTGGATTAGTTTGGCCAATAATTTATTAATCTTATTTATTCTTCCAAAAAACCAGCTTCTAGTTTCATTGATGTATTCTGCTATATCTCTAATTTCTATCTCATTGATATCTGCTTTATTCTTGATTATTTCCCTTTTTGTGTTTGGAGTTGGCTTAATTTATTGTTGATTCCCAGTTCTTTAAGGTGTAAGACAGCTGGTGTATTCTGGATTTTTCTCTGTTTTTGAGGGAGCCTTGGATCGTTGTGTATTTCTTCCTTAGGACTGCCTTTGCTGTATCCTGTAGCTTTTGGACGGAAGTGTCTTCATTCTCATTGATTTCCATGAATTGTTTAAGTTCTTCTTATATTTTCCGGTTGATCCAAGCATTCTTAAGCAATGTGGTTGTCTGCAGCTTCCAGGTGTTCCAGGTCCTTCCAAAATTTTCTTGTGGTTGAATTCCAGATTAAAAGCATTGTGATCTGAGAGTATGCAGGGATCTTTCTCATTCTTTTACTATCAGTTGAGCCCTGATTTCTGATCCAGTGTGTGGTCTATTCTGGAGAAGGTTCTATGTGTACTGAATAAGAATGAGTATTCTGTTGTTTTGGGGTGGAATGTTATGTATATATTTATGAGGTCCATCTGGTCAAAGGTGTCATTCAATGCTCTTGTTTCTTTACTGATTTTCTATTTGGATGATCTGTCAATACTGAGAATGGCATATTAAGATCACCTACTAGGGGCGCCTGGGTGGCTCAGTGTGTTAAATCTCCTGCCTTCCCCTCAGGTCTTGGTCACAGGGTCATGAGATTGATCCCTGCATCGGGCTCTCTGCTCTGCGGACAGCCTGCTTCCTCCTCTCTCTCTCTGCCTCTCTGCCTACTTGTGATCTGTGTCTATCAAATAAATAAATAAAATCTTTTTTAAAAAAAGAAGAAAAGATTGCCTACTATTAATGTATACATAACATCATGACTGTTGATTTTGATTAACAGTTTTCTTATGTAATTGGCTCCTCCCATATTGGGGGCATAAATGCTTACAATTGTTAGATCTTCTGAGTGCATAGTCCCTTTAAGAACGATGTAGTGTCCTTCTTTATCTCTGACTACAGTCTTTAGATTAGAATCTAATTTATATGATATGAGAATAGCTACCCCAGCCTACTTTTGAGTCCCATTGTTATGGAAGATGCTTCTCTATACATTCACTTTCAGTCTGGGTGTATTCTTAGATTCCAAATGGGTCTCTTGTGAACAGCATATGGATGTGTCCTGTCGTTTTATCCAATCTGCAAACCTGTGATATTTTATGGATCCTTTTAGACCATTCATGTTTAGAATGATTATTGAGAGACGTTTTTATTGATATCATGTTATCTGTGAAGTCTTTGTTTCTATAGATTTTTTCCATATATTTCTGTTAAATGATATTTTTAGTTTTTTTTTCCTTTTATAGAAACCCCCTTAATATTTCTTGCAGTTATGGTTTAGTGGTCACATAGTTTTTTAAACCTTGATGGTCCTGGAAGCTCTTTATCTCTCCATCCATTTTGAATGTCAGTCTTGCTGGATAAAGTATTCTTGCCTGCATGCTCTTCCCATCTAGTGCCCTGAATACATCTTGCCAGTCCTTTCTGGCTTGCCATATTTCTATGGACACATCTGAGGTCATTATAATGGGATTTCCTCTGTACATAAGGAATCTCTTCCCTATAGCAGCTTTTAAGAGCCCCTGTTTGAAATTATGATTCATATTTTTCACAATGAGTTATCTCAACGTTTTTCTACATTCTCTGTCTTAGTGTGAGCCGTTTCTGTTTCTAGCACATGAACGCTGGTTCCATTCACCAGTTTAGGAAAAGTTTCTTGGAGAATTTGTTCAGCTATATCCTTTAGTCTTCTTTCTTTCTCCTCTCACTCAGGCATTCTAATAATTCTGACACTGGAACATTTCATGATGTCATTTATTCCCCTAATTCTGTTTTCATGTCTTCTATGTGTCCAGGCTGCCTCCTGATCCCTTTTCTCTATCTGTTTGTCCTCTAGATCACTAATTCTATCCTCTGCCTCAGTTACTCCTCCTTTTAGAGAATTTAGATTAGATTAGAACTAGTTGAGAGCATTGTTAACATCATACCTTGTGGCTTTCATTTCTGCCAATGAATGAATTCCATTAATGAATTCCATTTTGTCATCAAATGCTTTCTCTACCCTAGCTATTGCCTGGATAATTGTTAGCCTGAATTCCATTTCCAACCTACTGTCTATGTCCATATCCAATAGCTCTGATGGAGAGGGCCCAGTCTCTGAATTTTTCTTCTGTTTTGCATTCCTCCTCCTAATCATTTTAGTGAGAGATGGCTGAATGGATATGTAGCTGAATGTATCAGTCATGGTGGAGGCAAGGTGTATTCTGGAAAGCTTATGAGCAATCAAAGGTCCCCACAAAATGAAAGAAAAAAGAGAAAAAGAGAGAGAGAGAGGGATAGAGAGAGAGAGAGAGAAAGAGAGAGGAAAAAAGAAGAGAGTGAGAAGGCCAAGCCCGAATGGGTCCCAAAGGTAAGATTTATAAAATATACAATCAAAAACCGGCAAACAAAAGCACTAACAAGGGTAAATGAAAAGAAAAATAAATATATTAAAAGAACTCAGCCAAAATGAACCCCAAGTATAAGGTATATATACTACCAGAACAAACAAACAAACAAACAAACAAACAAATACACAGAAACACTGACAGAAGGAAAAGATCAGAGTGTGGTTATCAGTTCTCAGTGTGTGCATGGAAGATCATTTATTTCCTTCCTGGATGTATCTTTATTTCTTTGTTAAAGGACTCAGCTTTCCTGAGATAAAAGGGGACTAAAACTGGTTTCATATATAGAGGTAACATTGTTTGGGGAAAGGGGATTACTTAGAAACTTATCTCTATTTGAATATTAAAAATAAATAAATATTTTTTCTCTCCAAAAGAGACTCTTAATGTCATAAAACAAACTGAGGGGGGTGGGGGGGAGAGGGTTTGGGAGAGGGTGGTGGGGTTACATTATATGTATACATTAAAAAAGCTTAAAGAAAAAAACTATCGATTACAAAAATAAACAAATAAATAAATAAATAAATTTAAAAATAGAAAAGCAAAAGACAAACACATGTAT
>RCUC01171956.1:0-17104 GCA_003697995.1 Taxidea taxus jeffersonii
ATGGCAAACCAGCTCCTCTGCCTTGAAGGCCTTCATCCCATGCCTCTAGGCCTCACATCCACATACTAGGTCTGTAGGCCCATGTCTTTTGTTCCCAGGGTAAGTCAGGGACCGCCAGGTGTCCAAATCAACTTCAATGGCATTTGATATATCTCTCTGTCTCCTCTGTCAGCTGAATGTGAAGAGGTTTTTCAGGATCAAGATCTTTGATCTTCCCCTCTTTCCAGCAATAAGAATTGGCAGAGTCCGTGCCAGTGTATGCCCAAATGAAAGCACGGGCATGGGCTCTTGCCCCAAAGGAGGGCCTTCCATAGAGTGGACATCCATAGAGCATAAAGTTGTTTCCCATGTACTCTACCAGAAACCAGTCTTTCTGGAGCTCAGGGAGAACAAGTCTTTTCAACAGGGCCCTATGTGTCCTCATCCCCACCTGGCCACTGATCCTAGGGCTGATAATCCTAGATGATTAGGTTATACAGAAAAGCTGTGGCTTGTGGGCAAGAAACATTCCCGCTCAGCACCAGGTGTGCTGAGCCCCAGGACATTGACAAAAACGTGGCCATTCACAGGAAAGCACCCCACTCATACTCTGGAAATCCTGCAGCCACATGGACAGTACTCCCAAGCTGTTGAAGCACTGACAATATGTGTCACTTTAAGGGAGGTGGCATATTTTCCATTTCCTCTCGTTGGTCCACTCACCATTTCTACACACATGGTCACTGCCACCTCACCTCCATTGCCTCCCCTAGCACACCTCTTTGGACTGAAACATTCTGCTTCTGTGCAGTCTCTCACTGGCAAGGTCCAAGCTTTTCCCCTAATGACCAGGCACTGGAACCCGTGGATAACCCAAAGAAGCCCACATTTCTCCAGCAGTGTCTCTGGTGCCACTATGCCCTGCATGTACAACCACTCACCAGCACCCTCTGCAAACCTGAATGAGGGAATCCGGGAGGCCTGTGAGTCTGGCCAGGTGTTCTCTGGTAGAAATGCTAGCAAATGGATTCTTCTCAAAGGCTTGAAGAAGGAGACTGGTTTGGGATGGAGAAATGAATGTCCGTTTTCTCCTGCCTTCCTGTGGGAAACGTTCTACAAAGAGAAAAGAGTTAGAAAGAAGGGTTTGGAGCCAAAGGCACATCCAGTGTGGAAAGAGAAATTGGTGTCTGTGAACCTGTGAGAGAGTGAGTGAGTGAGTGTGTGTTTCGTGTGTGTGTGTGTGTGTGTGTGTGTGTGTTTGTGTATGTGTATTCTTGGGCTTTTAGATTTTCTTCGAAGCTTCTACTTCCCTGAGTCCATTAGGTCACCATGGACCCAACCATCCAAGCAAGCACTTGCATCTAGAATCCGAGGTGCCCCAGAAAAAGGACTCTGTCCTTTCTGGCACTTTCAGGCCAAGAAGATTCAAAACCTTCCTGTCCTGGAGACAACCCAACGGACCAACAGGCAGCATAAGGGCAGTGTCTATCCCTGGGAACTCGAAAGGCAGCTGGAACAAGGTAACATGGGTTCCTTTCTAAGCCCTCTTGCCAAACACTTGAGAAGACCATGTAGACCCATTCCTGTGTGAAGGAGAAGCTCAAAAAGAGACACTTTTGGTATGCTGGGGAGTCACCTGGTGTCCAAGCTGGAGATTGTTCCTGTCCACACGATGGCCCTACCACTTGGGAGTTTGGAAACCCCAATCAGCTCTGCCTTCGCTGTCTCGTGTGCTGGTTCTGGAACCACACCTAAGTGGCAAAAGAAGAAACAATGGTCAGGCAGCCATGGTGAATAGGATCGATCTATATCTGTATCTATATCTAAATCTACATCCTTTCTCTCTCTCTCTCTATCTCTACCATGTAACTACCTCCGTATCATCCATTCATTCATTTCCCTCATACCTAAAGTCTCAGAGTGTTTTGTGTGGGCCATGCTATCACTCTGGGCAAATAATTTCTAGGGGAAGTCAGCCTGGATGTGTTGACTGATTGGAGTGCCCTGTCCTTGGCCTCCAGCAGTCCCCGTGTTCTCAGACTGAATGAATTGGAATGACACCAAAGGACAAGGGCTCCCCAGGGGTGCACATACAGGAGCCAAAGCATCTGAGCTCGCCAGCTGGGCATATATATTGACATGCACTGGCTTCAGAAAGATTGTTCCCACAACTTGTGCCCAGGAAGAATCAAAGAGAAGCTCAAGCCTACCTGGATCCTAGATTCAGGAATGTCTAGCTCTCTGGCCAGTCATTCTCTGGTGGTGGCACCTGGGTACCGGTTTTGCTGGAACAAGGTTTGCACAGCCTCTTTCTGCCATAGCCTCAAAACAAGCTGCCTCCAACGGGATCCTGGCGGGAGTCGGCCTGTTGCAGGGAAAATGGCCACTGGATTAGGAAGCCTTTCATAGTAGTGCAAATTGGTGTTGCCGGCTCAGCTCTTCACTTTCTGCCCTGTGGGCCCCTCCCAGGCCGAAGTTTATTGTTCCATCGCCACCCACAGATCCACCTGAGAACCAGCTCAGTAGGATCCAGCCAGCATCTGATCTGCCCATGGGAACGGGTGATTGTCCAGATTCTAGGGAGAATACCACCTCTCCCAAGCCATGGGCCTGCATGCCAACGGATTGAGGAGACCCGCGAGGGCAGTGAGGGAGGAAAGCATTTTCGGAGGAGCAAAGAGGATCCCACTGCTCCTAAGAAACATCCAGGAAAAATCCGACAGCATTCCCGAGTGCTGGTGCTTTGGAGGGGAAAGTTCCATTTTTGTCAGTGACACCTAAAAGAGGTCCCGAATCTCAACCCATACTCTGCCCCCTGTGATCTAGTTTGCCTAGTTTCCCATGAGGGACTCTTGTTGGGACTCTGGCCACTGACTTCGGTTTTGCTTCCGACAGCAGCCATGTGCAAGCCTCTCTCAGTCCCGTTCCACCAATCCTCTGTGGATTACAAAATTCCAGCTTGTGTCCCGGCCTGTGGTGTGATCCCTCTTACTCTCCTAAAGGCCGGAATGTAATTGTGGCCTCTTGGTAGTCTAAGCAGGGAGCAGGGCATCTGAGGGGAACTTACTCCTTGACGTGCTGGTGGGAACCATGCCACTGGATTACCCAAGGTCCTGGAGCTCTTGCCGGTCGACTGGGCAGGACACGGCATCGTGGGCGTTATCAAAGCCTAAGATGGCCCACCCCAGCATGGACCACCCCCAATAAATTTGACAGCTTCCTGTGGTAGCCCTGCCTTCAGTGGTACTGAACGTTGGGGGAAGAGGTGTTTGGCGTGATGTTGGGAACACTTGAGCCAAGAGCTGGACCTGGGCAGGTGGACGTGCCCGCCCCACCCTCCCCTGCCTGGAATGTGCCTCTCCCACTCCCACAAGCTTGTCTCCAGGATGACAGCCCTGACCTCAAACACTGGAGACTCTGGGACTGTTTCTAGGGCTGGGCACGGTGAAGGCCTTTCTATCTTGCTTCAGAGTCTGGCATGTCCGTGTGGAACCTGAGTCCCCTTTGCCCACCAAAGAAGAGCCTCCTAATTCCCTTCTCCTGCATTGCATAGCTTTTATCTTTCTTTCCCTTGTTTATGTGAACTTTGTATTTATTGGAACATTGGTCATTTTTCATTTGAGAGATTTCCTTTCCTCCCATTTGTTTTTAAGAGTTTATTGATTTTTCTATTACTTTAAAAGATTGTATGGTACATCCCCTGGTATACTCACCTTCCCCTGCCAATGGGGAATGGTCCCACATATTTTTGTCATGTCTAGGTGCCCTCCACGTTTTGTGAATCAATTTCCCAAGACACCCAGGCAGCTCATGAAGGAACATTTCTCTGTGGAGTCAGGCATAAGGCTGAGATCAGACAGCTGAGATAGGAGGCATATAGGAGAGAGTTTGTGAGCTAGCCATCACCATGTATGTGGAATGGATTGTTCAATGGCCTTAAGTGCTTGTGGAGCAAAGGGAACAACATCCTCGGAGGAAAGGCATGGGACCTGTGAACGTGCAATGTTTGGGGCAAGTGGAGATGCTACCCTGTCCTGGTCTAAGGGATTCAATGCTCTCTGCAGTTTGATATGGTTTCAGGTCTCCCTAGGTTTCCCTGAAAGAAATAGTCTATGCTATGATGAGTCCATTGCTTTGGGTTTCCACTGGCTCCACATGGTGTTCCTATTCTTTTTTTTTTTTAAAGATTTTATTTATTTATTTGTCAGAGAGAGAGAGAGAGCGAGAGCAAGCACAGGCAGACAGAGAGGCAGGCAGAGGCAGAGGGAGAAGCAGGCTCCCTGCCGAGCAAGGAGCCCGATGTGGGACTCGATCCCAGGACGCTGGGATCATGACCTGAGCCGAAGGCAGCCGCTTAACCAACTGAGCCACCCAGGCGTCCCTGGTGTTCCTATTCTTGACTGCTCTTGGAAGGGCGTGTCCAGAGAGACTTGAGCTCTGGATGGAGAGCCCTCCCTAATGACGTAGGAGACAAAGAGAGTGCCAATAACCTGGGACGCAGATGGAGAAAATCTGATCATTTCAACAGAGAATGGAAGCTGGAATGGCCAAGTTGCATCTCCTTCAAAGCTGGGCTTTATCGGTTGTTTTGGAACGGTGCTGATACTGCGGCTGTGCCTGTGTGTGTGTGTGTGTGTGTGTGTGTGTGTGTGTGTTTGCAAAACATTTAACTCCCCTTACATTGTAGAGGTTTCTTCAATAGTTAAAAGGAAGATGAGTTGGAATGTGTCATCAATCAACCACTTCATTGCACTCCAAGAGATGGCCAGTTTTATAAGCGGCAAGGCAAACTACTAAGAAACCAACCAGCCAGTGATCAAACAGGAAATGGCACACAGAGTACCAAATCACGCTCCCCTTACCTTTTGGCTCACAGGGCTCTGAAATTCTATCACGTGAATTACAGGGAGACAAGTAGAACCCAGGAGAAAAAGATGGTGAAGGGAGTTGTCCTCCCAGGACTTGACGGCAGTGCAAAGTGCATTTCCTAATGATAGGTGTGAGTGTGTCTGCGGGTAAGAGTTTGTGCTTGTGAGTGCTTGTGCTTCTGTCCCAGAGAAACCAGTGGCTTAAGGTCAAGGAAAGAGCATCGGTAGAAAGAGAGAAATCTTATGTCCTGGATGCTTGAGGGGATCTCCCCTGCCAGGTTGTGGGTGGCTCTTCTGCCTGTGCTTGTCTGAGTCGTGGCTTGCAGCACGAGGAGACACGTGGTCTGGAGGCCTCCACAGAGGGTACCCTAGAACTTTTTGGGGACCATGTCCTAAACACAGAGCTTTGAGGAATGCGTCAAGCCCCCTTGATTGTCACGTGCCAAGAACTGATTGGAGCCTAGAGGTGCAATTGACCAATGTTGTAGCTCTCTGTTGCTTTTCCAGACTTTGCTGTCCTGATGGGGCAGATGGTCTCCAGGCTCTGCCTGAGGCTTACCCTCCACAAGATGAGGATCAGTCTTCAAGCCCCGAGAATATGTCTTGCAGACACATGGATCCCGTTATTGGCCACTCTTTCTTAGGCTTGGGTGATCGGAGATTGAGAGGATCACTTTGTGGGACCCCAGGGGTGGCACAGCAGTGTGAGGTTACCCAAACAGATCAGGGGACCTGGGTCCTTGGCCTCCAAGGCCACAAGTTCTCACCCGCTAAACAGGCAGACATCCCCCAGCTTCCATATGGGCATCTCCTTTCACAAGCTATCTTCCAGAGTGATGCTCAGTGTTGCACACATGCCAGGGGCTTGACAGCTCCCTGAACTGCATAGCAATGGCCACGGATGGCTGGACAGGCTCCAGGGCTCATGTCTGTACTTGAGAATCTGGTGTGGACCTCAGTGTTGCTGCAGCCCCGTTTTTCCCTCCACACTATGTGTGCACAAGTGCCAACCCTACGAGTCCACAGACTTTGCAAACACTACTAGATGAGCCCTAAGTTCTCCCAATAGAACGAGAAGCATTCTTCCACATGGATACTCTAGACCAATCAAAGCCCCTTCTGTCCTGAGGACAGCTTGGGTGAGCACATTCCAGACGTCCTAACCCGTTCTGTTCTGGGATGTTGAGACACTACCTCCCACACAGTCTACAGAAGCTACAGGTAGATGAGCTACAGGAGGCATTCTAGGACAAGCTATATCCACAGAGAGATATATGTGACCTGCCTGTAGAAGTAGACAAGTAACAAAATGGGGCTACAGATATATTCGTGCATAAGCACATGTGTATAGTGATAGAGACTGAGGTGGAAGGAAATGACCAAGGTCACAGTTCTTTGGTTGCTTGCAACTTGGAACATATACGTGTTTGTCTTGGTTTTTGGGATGGACAGAAAAAAAAAAAAACTCATCTACAATCTCTTGTTTCCCAGGGCACATGGGAAATAGGTAGGCTCAGAATAATAACCCTAGGAAAAAACACGGTGATGTCCACACTAGTCTCCAAAAGGTTTGACCACATTCCTTTACCTGGAGTTTATTTTTTTTTTTCTCATACTCTAAGAAGCATAAGCATGGTCGTGAGGCTGTGTGCAAATCTGGGTGTGTCCATGTGTGAGATAAAATGAGATATAGGGAGAGGGAAAGAGAGAGATCTGAAGAAAGAGAAAGAGAGACAAGGACAGAGGGCAGGGGCCATAGACGTGGTTGGGGTGGGATTCTTTGTATGCCTTTTATGATCGCCTGAGGTGTGACTTAGACCACAATTGAGAGCCTGGGTTCAGGTACATGTGCATGGAATGCCTGCCAATTGGGCTCCACCTACATCCCTTGGAGGAATGCTTACACATAAGTCCCCCTCCATCCAGGTGGAGGTGTATGACCTGCTGGCTTTGCAGTGCTGCCACTCTGGTTTGTCTGTGACAGAAGCTATTACCTAGATGTGGTCATCATGATGGCTTCCACAGTCCGTCCCAGGCCCAGAAAGCATCGCCAGTCTCTGAAGATGGTTAGGCATGACAGGATGGCTGGGGAATGTAATGAATCACGACCAAAACACCACACTGGGGAGGCAAAAGCTGGTTTATTATAGCATTGGACAGTCCCATGGACCTTGCAAATCCAGGATGGATTTCCTCCAAGTGCTCTTTTGCAAGGGAGAGGTGTGACACAGCTGAAAGAACACCACCAAAACGGTGACAGAGAATGTCTGCCTTCTTTCTGAGAATGAAGGGAACATTGTACATAGAGGGGCATGTGGATAGACACCAACCTTAGAGTTGAAAAGGAAAAAGTGATATGGTTTTGGAAAGATCCACATGGGTCCCCTTTCTTTCTTGTCTTCTGAGACTGACTGTGGCCCCCGTGGCTGCAAATATGTGTCTACTGGGCAGGCTCTGGGGCAAATATGACAGGAAAAGTCCACAGCACATTCTGGACATGCTGGGACAGGATTACTAGGCAATAGGGGCTGCGGTCATTCCCGGTTTGGCCGGTTTGGAGCTTTCCCAGCCCAGATGGCTTGATGTCCCTGGGCTCCCATTGGAGACATGTAGCATGCTGTGTTGGTCTACACACTCAGGCTCTGCAAATGGGACTTTTTTTTGGCAGGAGGAAAAGGCAGGTGGAGGTGTTCTTCATTGTCCTATCTTTCTTCCTTGCATTTGCTGCCAGGGCCAGGGTTTCTCCGTCCCCTAGAAAAGGCTGATGGCAGGGAGGAGGTCCTGTGTGTGTCCTGCCAGTGGTCAGTCAGGTTTCAGCGAGGGTAAAAGTTGCCCAGGGTACTCGATGCCTTCAGGTGCCTTGTAGAGCTTGATGAACTTCTGGAATGCCATAGGACCCCTGCCACGGGGCATGGAGGAACACCCCTCTGTCTTTCCAAGCAACAGATGCTCATTTGAGCCTCGGGTGTCTTCTGGAGTATGAGCTTGGCTTCCTTTTCCTTGTCCTGGCTGTCTCACTAGGACTGCCTCTCAGAAAATGAGTTTCAAATGAATGGGGAGTGGGGAGCACAAGGTCTTCCTTGTCCTAGGACTGAGGCCATGTGGAATCGTGCAGCACGGCCAGTAGGGCCTGAAATTCTTTCTCACTGATGGGTGCTTCCAGGGGTCGTGGAACCTCTCTGGCCACAGATGCCCACACGGAAAAGGCTGTGTGACTTCCTCCCTCTCGGGATTTGATATAAATTCCTCAAAGAAACTTGAGGTATTTGCAGAAGATGGGAGCTGTGGTTCCAGTGCACTAGAGAGCCAAGCAATAGGGTCTGCTTGCCTCTGCCAGACAGGGATCTCATCAGGTGCAGGCTGCCCTGCATCTCCATCCTGAGCCTGTCCTGTGGCCACAAGCCAGGAGCCCTCGCCCTGCCACTGCGGGGCATAGTGGCTAACCAAGGGCCCTGCCCCATGAACACGTCAGCAAGGATTGCCATCCAAAGACAGGGGATAGCCATGGAAGAGCAGGGGTGCCATGCCAGGGTAATCCTGTTGTCGCTGGCATTCTCTTTGTGTAAGGTGGCAAAGACTGGCGTGAGGAGTTGAGAGGCACCTTCCCAGAGTCGTCCTATCAGGGAATGTCTCCTCATGGCTTCAGGAGTGGGAGGGGTGTTTCCTCCCTCCCAGGCATGGGTGGTCAGACAGTAATGGCCCCCTGAGCCTGGATCCTAGGGCCCCCACTGGCAACCAGAGGGGTAAAGCCCATGGAGAGAACAGGAAGTGTCACTTCAGCAGGAGCCTGCATGCTTCCAAGAGCATTGGAAGGATCCAGATGTTGAGAGCATCTGGGGACACAGGGCAGGGTGACAGGGTCCATCGGGATAGTCAGCTGAAGACTGGGTTCCGGGTTTGCCACCCGATCATTCATGGGGCCACTTCTGCTCTGCCCTGGGTACCGAGCTCTTCTGTTATGGAACCAGACCTGGGGCACAGAAGAGGGGCTGGGGTCATGAGAAGAAGTGACAGAGACCAGCTCGGCTTGCCCTTTCCGTGCTTGGGATCTCTTGGGGAGAAAGCCAGGCCTATTGCTCTGAATCTCAGGGCAGGTTTTTTGGCACCTTCACCTGGCTCTTGTTCACAAGGAGCAAGTCCAGGGCAACTGTGGACAGCTGGTCTGCAGGGGAATTCCCCCTTGACTGGATGGAATAGCAGGCATTCAGCTCTGCTCTGCTGAGCTCCCTTGTTTAGTGCTCTTCGGTCCATGCCTAGTCCTCTCTTTGTTGGTCTGTTGCATCTTCCTGAACAGCCATTCTTTGAGTTCTGGGACCAAGACCTAGCTGAACCACCGCCCTTCTTCCCCAGGCTTCTCCAAATCCTCTGGGCATTCCTAAGCACTTGATTCCTGATACCTGACTGGGGGTGACCCCGATGGCAAACAAGCTCCTCTGCCTTGCAGGCCTCTAGCCCATACCTCTAGGCCTCACATCCACACAATAGGTCTGCAGGCCCATGTCTTTTGGGCCCAGGGGAAGTCATGGACCACCAGGTGTCCAAATCAACCACAAAGGCATTTGATATATCTCTGTTTCCTCCGTCAATGGGATGTGAAGGGGTTTCTCAGGAATGAGCTCATTGAGCTTCCCCTCTTTCCAGCGACAAGACTTGTCAGTGTCCATGCCAGTGCGTGCCAACTGAAAGCACGGGCACGGGCTATTGCCCCAAAGGAGTGCCTTCCATAGAATCTACTACCAAAGAGCATAGAGCTGTTTCCCAGGTACTCTACCAGAAACCAGTATCTCAGGAGCTCATGGAGAACATGCCTTCTCAACAGGGCCCCATGATACCTCACCCCCACCTGGCCAAGGGTCCAGGGCTGATAATCCTAGATGATTAGGTTATACAGAAAAGCTGTGGCTTGTGGGCAGGAAACATTCCCGCCCCAGGTGTGCTGAGCCCCAGGACACTGACAAACATGTGGCCACTCACAAGAAAGCACCCCACTTATACTCTGGAAATCCTGGTGCCACATGAACAGTGCCCCCAAGCTGTTGAAGCACTGACAATATGCGTCACTTCAAGGGAGGTGGCATATTTTCCATTTCCCCTCTTTTGTCCACTCACCATTTCTACACACATGGTCACTGACATTACCACACCTCTTTGGACTGAAACATTCTGCTTCTGTGCAGTCTCTCACTTGCAAGTTCTATGCTTTCCCGCTAATGACCAGGCACTGGAACCCATGGATAACTCGACAAAGCCCACATTTCTCCAGGAATGTCTCTGGTGCCACTATGCCCTACATGTACAACAACTCACCAGCACCCTCTGCTAAATGTACCTGAATGAGGGATTCCGGGAGGCCTGTGAGTCTGGCCAGGTGTTCTCTGGTAGAAATGCTAAGAATTGGATTCTTCTCAAAGGCTTGAAGGAGGAGACTGGTTTGGGATGGAGAAATGAATGTCCGTTTTCTCCCGCCTTCCTTTGGGAAACGTTCTACAAAGAGAAAAGAGTTAGAAAGAAGGGTTTGGAGACAAAGGCACATCCAGTGTGGAAATAGAAATTGGTGTCTGTGTGCACCTGTGAGTGAGTGAGTGAGTGAGTGAATGAGTGTGTGTTTTCGGTGTGTATGCCTGTGCATGTGTGTGTGTGTGTGTGTGTGTGTGTGTGTATTCTAGGGCTTTTAGATTTTCTTCATAGCTTCTCCTTCCCTGAGTCCATTAGGTCCCCATGGACCAAACAACCGAAGCGACCACTTGCCTCTAGAATCTGAGGTGCCACAGGAAAAGGGCTCCATACTTTCTGGCACTTTCAGGCCAAGAATATTCAAAGCCTTCCTGTCCCGGAGACAATGCAACTGACCAACAGGCGGTATAAGCTCAGTGTCTATCGCTGGGAACATGAAAGGCAACTGGAACAAGGTAACATGTGTTCCTTTCCTAAGCCCTCTTGACAAACACTTGAGAAGCCCATGCAGACCCATTCCTGTGTGAAGGAGAAGCTCCAGAAGAGTCCTGTTTGGTATTCTGGGGAGTCACCTGGAGTCCAAGCTGGAAACTGCTCTTGTCCACACGATGGCCCTTCCACTTGGGAGATTGCAAACACCAATCAGCTCTGAATTCGCTGTTTCGTGCCCTGGTTCTAGAACCATACATAAGTGGCTAAAGAAGAACTGATGGTCAAGCAGACCTGGTGAAGAGTATCAATCTATATCTGTATCTGTATCTGAATCTACATCCTATCTCTCTCTCTGTATCTCTACCATCTATCTACCTCCGTATCATCCATTCATTGCTTTCCCTCATATCTAAACTCTCAGAGTGTTTTGTGTGGGCCATGCTATCTCTCTGGGCAAATGATTTCTAGGGGAAGTCAGCCTGGATGTATTGACCAGTTGGAGTCCCCTGGCCTTGCTCTCCAGCGGTCCCCATGATCTCAGACTGAATGACTTGGAATGATGTCAAAGGGCAAGGGCTCCCCAGGGATGCACATACCGGAGCCAAAGCATCTGAGCTCCCCAGTAGTGCATGGAGATTGACATGCCCTGGATTCAGACAGATTGTTCCCACAACTTGTGCCCAGGAAGAATCAAAGAGAAGGTCAATCCTGGATCCTGGATTCAGGAATGTCTAGCTCTAGGGCCAGTCATTCTCTGGTGGTGGCACCTGGGTACCGGTTTTGCTGGAACAAGGCTTCCACAGCCTCTTTCTGCCATGGCCTCAAGCAAGCCACTTCTGATGGGATCCTGGTGGGAGTCAGCCTGTTGCAGGGAAAATGGCCACTGGATTAGGAAGGTTTTTATAGGAGTGCAAACCGGCGGTGCTGGCTCAGCTCTTCACTTTCTGCCCTGTGGGTCCCTCCCAGGCTGAAGATTATTGACCCATTGACACCCACGGATCCACCTGAGAGCCAGCTCAATAGGACCCAGGCAGCCTACCATCTGCCTATGGGAATGGGTGATTTCTAGGGATTCAGGGGATAATTCCCCTGATTCTAGGGATAATCCCACCTCTCCCAAGCCATGGGACTGCATGCCAATGAATTGAGGAGACCCGCGAGGGCGGTGAGGGAGGAAAGCATGTTAGGAGGAACAAAGTGGATCACACTGCTCCTAAGAAACATCCAGGAAAAATCCGACAGCATTCCCGAGTGCTGGAGCGTTGGAGGGGAAAGTTCCATTTTTGTCAGTGACACCTAAAAGAGGTCCCGAATCTCAACCCATACTCTGCCCCCTGTGATCTAGGTTGCCTAGTTTCCCATGAGGGACTCTTGTTGGGACTCTGGCACTGACTTCAGTTTTGCTTCCTATGGCAGCCATGTGCAAGCCTCTCAGTCCCCTCCTCCCAAACCTCTGTGGATCAAAACCTTCCAGCCTGTGTCCCGACCAGCATGGTGTTCCCTCTTACTATCTTGAATGCCGGAATGTAATAGGGTCCTTTTGGTAGTCCAAGCAGGGATCAGGGCATCTGAGGGGATCTTACTCCTTGATGTGCTTGGTGGTGGGAGCCATGCTGCTGCAGTACCTCAGGTCCCGGAGCTCTTTCAGGTCAAATGGGCAGGACCCAGCAGCCTGGGACTTATCAAAGCCTAGAATGGCCCACCCCAGCATGGCCCACCCCCAATCACACTGACAGCTTCCTGTTATAGCCCTACATTCAGTGGTGCTGAACGTTGGGGGAAGAGGTGTTCCAGATGACGTTGGGACCACATGAGCCGAGAGCTGGATCTGGGCAGGTGGATGTGCCTGCCCCACCCTCCTCTGCATGGAAAGTGTTTCTCCCACCCCTGCAAGCTTGTCTCCAGGATGACAGGTCTGACATAGAACAGTGTTCTGGAGACTCCGGGGACAGTTTCTAGGGCTGGACCTGGTGAAGGCCTTTCCATTCTTGCTTCAGATTCTGGCATGTCGGTGTGGAACTCGAGTCCCCTTTGCCCTTCCAAGAAGATCTTCCTAATTAAGTTCCCTTCTCTTGCATTGCATGGCTTTCTATCTTTCTTTCCATTGTTTACATGAACTTTGCATTTATCGGAACATTGGTCATTTTTCATTTGAGAGCTTTCCATTTCTCCCCTTTCTTTTTATGAATTTATGGATTTTTCTATTATTTAAAAAGATTATATGGTGCATTCCCTGGTATACTCACCTTCCCCTGCCAATGGGGAATGGTCCCACACATTTTTGTCATGTCTAGGTGCCCTCCATGTTTGGTGAATCAATTTCCAAAAACACACAGGCATCTCTGAGGCAGCTCATGAAGGAACACTTCTCTGTGGAACTAGGCAGAAAACTGAGACAAGACAGCTGAGATACGAGGCATATAGGAGAGATTTTGTGAGCTAGCCATGGCCATGTATGTGGAATGCATTTTTCGACAGCCTTAACGGCTTGTGGGGCTAAAGGAACAACAACCTCAGAGGAATGGCATTGGACATGTCAAAGTGCAATGTTTGGGGCAGGTGGAGATGAGACCCTCTCCTGGTCTCAGAAATTCAATGTTCTTTGCCTTCTGATATGGATTCAATCCTCCCTAGTTTACCCAGAGAGAAATCATCTGTGCTATGAGGAGTCCATCACTTTGGGTTTCCACTGGCTTCACCTGGTGTTCCTATTTTTTACTGCTCTTGGCAGGGCATATCCAGTGAGACTTGAGCTCTAGATGGAGAGCTCTCCCTAATGACCTAGGAGGAAAAGAGAGTGACAATAACCTGGTTCGCTGATGGAGAAAATAATATCAATTCAATAGAAAACGGAACCCAGAAGGGCCAAGTTGCACCTCCTTCAAAGGTGGGATTTTTCAGTTGTTTTGGATTGGTGCTGGTGCTAGTGCTGGGGTGGTGCGTGTGTGCGGGTGTGCGTGTGTGCGTGTGTGCGTGTGTGTGTGTGTGTGTGTGTGTGTGTGTGTTTACAAAATATCTAACTCCCCTTCCATTGTAGAGGTTCCTTCAATGGTTAAAACGAAGTTGAGATGGAATGTTCCATCAGTCAGCTACTTCAGTGGGCTCCCAGAGCTGGCCAGTTTTATAAGCGGTCAGGCAAACTACTAAGAAACCTACCTGCCAGTCAGTGGTCCAACAGGAAATGGCACACAGAGAACCAAATCACGGTCTCCTTACCTTTTGCCTCACAGGGCTCCGAAATTCTGTCACGTGAACTAGAGGGAGACAGCTGGAACCCAGTAGAAAGAGGTTCTGAAGGGAGTCGTCCTCCCAGGACTTGACAGCAGTCCAAAGGGCATTTCCTAATGGTAGGTGTGAGTGTGTCTGCGGGTAGAAGTTTGTGCTTGTGAGTGCTTGTGCTTCTGTCCCAGAGGATCCAGTGGCCTTAGATCAAGGAAGGAGCACCTGTACAAACAGATGCTTGTCCTGGATGCTTGAGGGGATCTCCCTGGCTAGGTAGTTGGTGGCTCTTCTGCCTATGCTTGTCCGTGGTGGCTTGCAGCCCGAGGAGACAGGTGGTCTGGGGGCCTCCACAGAGGGTAACCTAGAACTTTTTGGCCATCATGTCCTAAAAACAGAGCTTTGAGGAAGGCATGAAGCCCCCCCGATGGTCAAGTGCCCAGAACTGATTGGAGCCTATAGGTGCAATTGACCAATGTCGTAGCTCTCTGTTGCTTTTCTGGAATTTTCTGTCCTGATAGGGCAGGTGGTCTCCAAGCTCTGCCTGAGGCTCACCCTCCAGAAGACAGGGAGTAGTCTTGAAGCCCGGAGAATATGTCTTGCAGACACGTGGATCCTATTATTGGCCCCTTTTTAGGATTGGGTGATCGGAGAGAGAGAGGATCACTTTGTGGGACCCCAGGTGTGGCACAACCTGGTGATGATACCCTCACAGATATGGGGACCTGGGTCGTTGGACCCCAAGGCCAGGAATTACCACCTGCTAAACAGGCACACTTCCCCCAGCTTCCAAATGGGCTTCTCCTTTCACAAGGTATCCTCCAGAGTGATGCTCCGTGTTGCTCACATGCTAGGGGCTTGACAGCTCCCTTATATGCATTTCACTGGCCATGCCTGTCTGGACAGGCTCCAGGGCTCATACCGTACGTGAGAATCTGTGTGGACCTCAGTGTTGTTGCAGCCCCATTTTTTCCCTCCACACTATGTGTGCACATGTGCCAACCCTATGAGTCCACAGACCTTGCAAACACTACTAGATGAGCCCTAGGTGCTCCCAACAGCAGAAGAGAAGTGTTCTTCCACCTGGCTTATCTATATCAATGCAAAGCCCCTTCCATACCGAGGACAGCTTATCTGGGCACATTCCAGGCATCCTAACACGTTCTGTTCCAGGACGTCGAGACACTACCTTCCACCCTGTCTACAGAAGCTACAGGTAGATGTGTCCATAGAGCATATTGAATAACAAAACACTAGGGCAGGGTAGATGTGGAGGCATTCTAGCACAAGCTATATCCACATAGAGATATATGTCATCCGCCAATGAAAGTAGACAAGTAACAACATGGGGCTACAGATATATTAGTGCATAAGCACGGGTGGATAGTGATAGAGGTCGAGGTGCAAGGAAGGGACCAAGGTGAGTGTTTTTTGGTTGCTTGAAACTTGGAACATATACATGTTGGTCTTGGTTTTGGGGGTGGACCCCCCAAAAAAAAACACATCCACAATATCTCATTTCCCAGGGTACATGGGAAATAGGTAGGCTCAGAATAATAACTGTAGGAAATAACAAGGTGATGTCCACATTAGTCTTCAAAAGATTTTGACCACATTCCTTTCCCTGGAAATTCTTTTTCCCATACTCTAAGAAGCATAAGCATGGTCATGAGGCTGTGTGAACATCTGTGTGTGTCCATGCATGAGAGGAAATGAGATAAGAGGGAGAGGGAAAGAGAGACAGAGATCTGAGGAAAGAGAAAGAGAAAGGAGGAGAGAGGGCAGAGGCCACAAGCGTGGTTGGGGTGAGATTCATTGCCTGCCTTCAAGATCAGCCTGAGATGTGACTTTGTTCAGAGCTGAGAGAGTGGGGTCAGGTACATATGCATGGAACACCTGCCACTTGGGCTCCACCTACATCCCTTGGAGGAATGCTTACACATAAGTCCCCCTACATCCTGATGGAGGTGGATGACTGCTGGCTGTGCAGTGCTGCCTCTCTGGCTTGTTTGTGCAAAAACTGTGAACTAGATGTGGGCATCCTGGTGGCTTCAACAGTCCGTCCTAGGCCCAGAAAGCATTGCCAGTATCTGAAGATGGTTAGGCATGACAGGATGGTTGGAGGAGGGAATGAATCAGGGCCAAAACACCACACTGGAGAGGCAAACACTGGTTTATTATAGCAATGGAGAGTCCCATGGACCTTGAAAATCCAGGATGGATTTCCTCCAAGTGCACTTTTGCAAGGGAGAGGTGTGACACAGCTGAAGGAACACCACCAAGACGGTGACAGGGAGTGTCTGCCTTCTTTCTGAGAAGCAAGGAAATGTTGTACATGGAAAGGCATGCAGATAGACACCAACTAGAGAGAGGAAAATGAAAAAGTGGTATGGTATTGGAAAGAACCACATGGGTCCCCTGTCTGGCTTGCCTTCTGAAACTGACTGAGGTCCCCGGGGCTGCCAATCTGTGTCGACTAGACAGGCTCGGGGGCAAATATGCCAGGAAACTTCCACAGCACATTCTGGACATTGGCTGGGACAGGATCACTGGGCGATGGGGGCTGTGGTCGTTCCCAGTTTGCCCAGTTTGGAGCTCTCCCAGCCCATATGGCTTGAGGCATGGGTTCCCAGTCGAGGCATGTAGTGTGGTGTCTTGGTCTACACACTCAGCCTCTACAGATGGGACGTTCTTTTTGGTAGAAGGAAAAAGCATGTGCAGGTTTTCTTCATTGTCCTCTCTTCCTTAGTTGGTTTTGTAGCCAGGGCCAGGGTTTCCAGGCCTCATAGAAAAGGCTGATGGCAGGGAGGAGGGCTTGTGTGTGTCCTGCCAGTGGTCAGTCAGGTTTTGGGGAGGGTAAAAGCTTCCCAGGGTACTCAATGCCTTCAGTGGCCTGAGGAGCTTAATGAATTTATGTAGTGCCATAGAACCCCATCCATTGAGCAAGGAGGAACACCCTTCTGTCTTTCCAAAGGACAGATGCTCATTTGGGCCTCGGGCTTCCTCTGGAGCATGAGCCTGGCCCATCCAGTGTGGAAAGAGAAATTGGTATTTGCGTGCGCCTGTGAGTGAGTGAGTTAGTGTGTGTTTATGTGAGTGAGTGAGTTTGCGTGTGTGTGTGTGTGTGTGTGTGTGTGTGTGTGTGTGTGTGT
>RCUC01171957.1:0-17109 GCA_003697995.1 Taxidea taxus jeffersonii
ATGGCAAACCAGCTCCTCTGCCTTGAAGGCCTTCATCCCATGCCTCTCGGCCTCACATCCACATACTAGGTCTGTAGGCCCATGTCTTTTGTTCCCAGGGTAAGTCAGGGACCGCCAGGTGTCCAAATCAACTTCAATGGCATTTGATATATCTCTCTGTCTCCTCTGTCAGCTGAATGTGAAGAGGTTTTTCAGGATCAAGATCTTTGATCTTCCCCTCTTTCCAGCAATAAGAATTGGCAGAGTCCGTGCCAGTGTATGCCCAAATGAAAGCACGGGCATGGGCTCTTGCCCCAAAGGAGGGCCTTCCATAGAGTGGACATCCATAGAGCATAAAGTTGTTTCCCATGTACTCTACCAGAAACCAGTCTTTCTGGAGCTCAGGGAGAACAAGTCTTTTCAACAGGGCCCTATGTGTCCTCATCCCCACCTGGCCACTGATCCTAGGGCTGATAATCCTAGATGATTAGGTTATACAGAAAAGCTGTGGCTTGTGGGCAAGAAACATTCCCGCTTAGCACCAGGTGTGCTGAGCCCCAGGACATTGACAAAAACGTGGCCATTCACAGGAAAGCACCCCACTCATACTCTGGAAATCCTGCAGCCACATGGACAGTACTCCCAAGCTGTTGAAGCACTGACAATATGTGTCACTTTAAGGGAGGTGGCATATTTTCCATTTCCTCTCGTTGGTCCACTCACCATTTCTACACACATGGTCACTGCCACCTCACCTCCATTGCCTCCCCTAGCACACCTCTTTGGACTGAAACATTCTGCTTCTGTGCAGTCTCTCACTGGCAAGGTCCAAGCTTTTCCCCTAATGACCAGGCACTGGAACCCGTGGATAACCCAAAGAAGCCCACATTTCTCCAGCAGTGTCTCTGGTGCCACTATGCCCTGCATGTACAACCACTCACCAGCACCCTCTGCAAACCTGAATGAGGGAATCCGGGAGGCCTGTGAGTCTGGCCAGGTGTTCTCTGGTAGAAATGCTAGCAAATGGATTCTTCTCAAAGGCTTGAAGAAGGAGACTGGTTTGGGATGGAGAAATGAATGTCCGTTTTCTCCTGCCTTCCTGTGGGAAACGTTCTACAAAGAGAAAAGAGTTAGAAAGAAGGGTTTGGAGCCAAAGGCACATCCAGTGTGGAAAGAGAAATTGGTGTCTGTGAACCTGTGAGAGAGTGAGTGAGTGAGTGTGTGTTTCGTGTGTGTGTGTGTGTGTGTGTGTGTGTGTTTGTGTATGTGTATTCTTGGGCTTTTAGATTTTCTTCGAAGCTTCTACTTCCCTGAGTCCATTAGGTCACCATGGACCCAACCATCCAAGCAAGCACTTGCATCTAGAATCCGAGGTGCCCCAGAAAAAGGACTCTGTCCTTTCTGGCACTTTCAGGCCAAGAAGATTCAAAACCTTCCTGTCCTGGAGACAACCCAACGGACCAACAGGCAGCATAAGGGCAGTGTCTATCCCTGGGAACTCGAAAGGCAGCTGGAACAAGGTAACATGGGTTCCTTTCTAAGCCCTCTTGCCAAACACTTGAGAAGACCATGTAGACCCATTCCTGTGTGAAGGAGAAGCTCAAAAAGAGACACTTTTGGTATGCTGGGGAGTCACCTGGTGTCCAAGCTGGAGATTGTTCCTGTCCACACGATGGCCCTACCACTTGGGAGTTTGGAAACCCCAATCAGCTCTGCCTTCGCTGTCTCGTGTGCTGGTTCTGGAACCACACCTAAGTGGCAAAAGAAGAAACAATGGTCAGGCAGCCATGGTGAATAGGATCGATCTATATCTGTATCTATATCTAAATCTACATCCTTTCTCTCTCTCTCTATCTCTACCATGTAACTACCTCCGTATCATCCATTCATTCATTTCCCTCATACCTAAAGTCTCAGAGTGTTTTGTGTGGGCCATGCTATCACTCTGGGCAAATAATTTCTAGGGGAAGTCAGCCTGGATGTGTTGACTGATTGGAGTGCCCTGTCCTTGGCCTCCAGCAGTCCCCGTGTTCTCAGACTGAATGAATTGGAATGACACCAAAGGACAAGGGCTCCCCAGGGGTGCACATACAGGAGCCAAAGCATCTGAGCTCGCCAGCTGGGCATATATATTGACATGCACTGGCTTCAGAAAGATTGTTCCCACAACTTGTGCCCAGGAAGAATCAAAGAGAAGCTCAAGCCTACCTGGATCCTAGATTCAGGAATGTCTAGCTCTCTGGCCAGTCATTCTCTGGTGGTGGCACCTGGGTACCGGTTTTGCTGGAACAAGGTTTGCACAGCCTCTTTCTGCCATAGCCTCAAAACAAGCTGCCTCCAACGGGATCCTGGCGGGAGTCGGCCTGTTGCAGGGAAAATGGCCACTGGATTAGGAAGCCTTTCATAGTAGTGCAAATTGGTGTTGCCGGCTCAGCTCTTCACTTTCTGCCCTGTGGGCCCCTCCCAGGCCGAAGTTTATTGTTCCATCGCCACCCACAGATCCACCTGAGAACCAGCTCAGTAGGATCCAGCCAGCATCTGATCTGCCCATGGGAACGGGTGATTGTCCAGATTCTAGGGAGAATACCACCTCTCCCAAGCCATGGGCCTGCATGCCAACGGATTGAGGAGACCCGCGAGGGCAGTGAGGGAGGAAAGCATTTTCGGAGGAGCAAAGAGGATCCCACTGCTCCTAAGAAACATCCAGGAAAAATCCGACAGCATTCCCGAGTGCTGGTGCTTTGGAGGGGAAAGTTCCATTTTTGTCAGTGACACCTAAAAGAGGTCCCGAATCTCAACCCATACTCTGCCCCCTGTGATCTAGTTTGCCTAGTTTCCCATGAGGGACTCTTGTTGGGACTCTGGCCACTGACTTCGGTTTTGCTTCCGACAGCAGCCATGTGCAAGCCTCTCTCAGTCCCGTTCCACCAATCCTCTGTGGATTACAAAATTCCAGCTTGTGTCCCGGCCTGTGGTGTGATCCCTCTTACTCTCCTAAAGGCCGGAATGTAATTGTGGCCTCTTGGTAGTCTAAGCAGGGAGCAGGGCATCTGAGGGGAACTTACTCCTTGACGTGCTGGTGGGAACCATGCCACTGGATTACCCAAGGTCCTGGAGCTCTTGCCGGTCGACTGGGCAGGACACGGCATCGTGGGCGTTATCAAAGCCTAAGATGGCCCACCCCAGCATGGACCACCCCCAATAAATTTGACAGCTTCCTGTGGTAGCCCTGCCTTCAGTGGTACTGAACGTTGGGGGAAGAGGTGTTTGGCGTGATGTTGGGAACACTTGAGCCAAGAGCTGGACCTGGGCAGGTGGACGTGCCCGCCCCACCCTCCCCTGCCTGGAATGTGCCTCTCCCACTCCCACAAGCTTGTCTCCAGGATGACAGCCCTGACCTCAAACACTGCTCTGGAGACTCTGGGACTGTTTCTAGGGCTGGGCACGGTGAAGGCCTTTCTATCTTGCTTCAGAGTCTGGCATGTCCGTGTGGAACCTGAGTCCCCTTTGCCCACCAAAGAAGAGCCTCCTAATTCCCTTCTCCTGCATTGCATAGCTTTTATCTTTCTTTCCCTTGTTTATGTGAACTTTGTATTTATTGGAACATTGGTCATTTTTCATTTGAGAGATTTCCTTTCCTCCCATTTGTTTTTAAGAGTTTATTGATTTTTCTATTACTTTAAAAGATTGTATGGTACATCCCCTGGTATACTCACCTTCCCCTGCCAATGGGGAATGGTCCCACATATTTTTGTCATGTCTAGGTGCCCTCCACGTTTTGTGAATCAATTTCCCAAGACACCCAGGCAGCTCATGAAGGAACATTTCTCTGTGGAGTCAGGCATAAGGCTGAGATCAGACAGCTGAGATAGGAGGCATATAGGAGAGAGTTTGTGAGCTAGCCATCACCATGTATGTGGAATGGATTGTTCAATGGCCTTAAGTGCTTGTGGAGCAAAGGGAACAACATCCTCGGAGGAAAGGCATGGGACCTGTGAACGTGCAATGTTTGGGGCAAGTGGAGATGCTACCCTGTCCTGGTCTAAGGGATTCAATGCTCTCTGCAGTTTGATATGGTTTCAGGTCTCCCTAGGTTTCCCTGAAAGAAATAGTCTATGCTATGATGAGTCCATTGCTTTGGGTTTCCACTGGCTCCACATGGTGTTCCTATTCTTTTTTTTTTTTTAAAGATTTTATTTATTTATTTGTCAGAGAGAGAGAGAGAGCGAGAGCAAGCACAGGCAGACAGAGAGGCAGGCAGAGGCAGAGGGAGAAGCAGGCTCCCTGCCGAGCAAGGAGCCCGATGTGGGACTCGATCCCAGGACGCTGGGATCATGACCTGAGCCGAAGGCAGCCACTTAACCAACTGAGCCACCCAGGCGTCCCTGGTGTTCCTATTCTTGACTGCTCTTGGAAGGGCGTGTCCAGAGAGACTTGAGCTCTGGATGGAGAGCCCTCCCTAATGACGTAGGAGACAAAGAGAGTGCCAATAACCTGGGACGCAGATGGAGAAAATCTGATCATTTCAACAGAGAATGGAAGCTGGAATGGCCAAGTTGCATCTCCTTCAAAGCTGGGCTTTATCGGTTGTTTTGGAACGGTGCTGATACTGCGGCTGTGCCTGTGTGTGTGTGTGTGTGTGTGTGTGTGTGTGTGTGTGTGTTTGCAAAACATTTAACTCCCCTTACATTGTAGAGGTTTCTTCAATAGTTAAAAGGAAGATGAGTTGGAATGTGTCATCAATCAACCACTTCATTGCACTCCAAGAGATGGCCAGTTTTATAAGCGGCAAGGCAAACTACTAAGAAACCAACCAGCCAGTGATCAAACAGGAAATGGCACACAGAGTACCAAATCACGCTCCCCTTACCTTTTGGCTCACAGGGCTCTGAAATTCTATCACGTGAATTACAGGGAGACAAGTAGAACCCAGGAGAAAAAGATGGTGAAGGGAGTTGTCCTCCCAGGACTTGACGGCAGTGCAAAGTGCATTTCCTAATGATAGGTGTGAGTGTGTCTGCGGGTAAGAGTTTGTGCTTGTGAGTGCTTGTGCTTCTGTCCCAGAGAAACCAGTGGCTTAAGGTCAAGGAAAGAGCATCGGTAGAAAGAGAGAAATCTTATGTCCTGGATGCTTGAGGGGATCTCCCCTGCCAGGTTGTGGGTGGCTCTTCTGCCTGTGCTTGTCTGAGTCGTGGCTTGCAGCACGAGGAGACACGTGGTCTGGAGGCCTCCACAGAGGGTACCCTAGAACTTTTTGGGGACCATGTCCTAAACACAGAGCTTTGAGGAATGCGTCAAGCCCCCTTGATTGTCACGTGCCAAGAACTGATTGGAGCCTAGAGGTGCAATTGACCAATGTTGTAGCTCTCTGTTGCTTTTCCAGACTTTGCTGTCCTGATGGGGCAGATGGTCTCCAGGCTCTGCCTGAGGCTTACCCTCCACAAGATGAGGATCAGTCTTCAAGCCCCGAGAATATGTCTTGCAGACACATGGATCCCGTTATTGGCCACTCTTTCTTAGGCTTGGGTGATCGGAGATTGAGAGGATCACTTTGTGGGACCCCAGGGGTGGCACAGCAGTGTGAGGTTACCCAAACAGATCAGGGGACCTGGGTCCTTGGCCTCCAAGGCCACAAGTTCTCACCCGCTAAACAGGCAGACATCCCCCAGCTTCCATATGGGCATCTCCTTTCACAAGCTATCTTCCAGAGTGATGCTCAGTGTTGCACACATGCCAGGGGCTTGACAGCTCCCTGAACTGCATAGCAATGGCCACGGATGGCTGGACAGGCTCCAGGGCTCATGTCTGTACTTGAGAATCTGGTGTGGACCTCAGTGTTGCTGCAGCCCCGTTTTTCCCTCCACACTATGTGTGCACAAGTGCCAACCCTACGAGTCCACAGACTTTGCAAACACTACTAGATGAGCCCTAAGTTCTCCCAATAGAACGAGAAGCATTCTTCCACATGGATACTCTAGACCAATCAAAGCCCCTTCTGTCCTGAGGACAGCTTGGGTGAGCACATTCCAGACGTCCTAACCCGTTCTGTTCTGGGATGTTGAGACACTACCTCCCACACAGTCTACAGAAGCTACAGGTAGATGAGCTACAGGAGGCATTCTAGGACAAGCTATATCCACAGAGAGATATATGTGACCTGCCTGTAGAAGTAGACAAGTAACAAAATGGGGCTACAGATATATTCGTGCATAAGCACATGTGTATAGTGATAGAGACTGAGGTGGAAGGAAATGACCAAGGTCACAGTTCTTTGGTTGCTTGCAACTTGGAACATATACGTGTTTGTCTTGGTTTTTGGGATGGACAGAAAAAAAAAAAACTCATCTACAATCTCTTGTTTCCCAGGGCACATGGGAAATAGGTAGGCTCAGAATAATAACCCTAGGAAAAAACACGGTGATGTCCACACTAGTCTCCAAAAGGTTTGACCACATTCCTTTACCTGGAGTTTATTTTTTTTTTTTTCTCATACTCTAAGAAGCATAAGCATGGTCGTGAGGCTGTGTGCAAATCTGGGTGTGTCCATGTGTGAGATAAAATGAGATATAGGGAGAGGGAAAGAGAGAGATCTGAAGAAAGAGAAAGAGAGACAAGGACAGAGGGCAGGGGCCATAGACGTGGTTGGGGTGGGATTCTTTGTATGCCTTTTATGATCGCCTGAGGTGTGACTTAGACCACAATTGAGAGCCTGGGTTCAGGTACATGTGCATGGAATGCCTGCCAATTGGGCTCCACCTACATCCCTTGGAGGAATGCTTACACATAAGTCCCCCTCCATCCAGGTGGAGGTGTATGACCTGCTGGCTTTGCAGTGCTGCCACTCTGGTTTGTCTGTGACAGAAGCTATTACCTAGATGTGGTCATCATGATGGCTTCCACAGTCCGTCCCAGGCCCAGAAAGCATCGCCAGTCTCTGAAGATGGTTAGGCATGACAGGATGGCTGGGGAATGTAATGAATCACGACCAAAACACCACACTGGGGAGGCAAAAGCTGGTTTATTATAGCATTGGACAGTCCCATGGACCTTGCAAATCCAGGATGGATTTCCTCCAAGTGCTCTTTTGCAAGGGAGAGGTGTGACACAGCTGAAAGAACACCACCAAAACGGTGACAGAGAATGTCTGCCTTCTTTCTGAGAATGAAGGGAACATTGTACATAGAGGGGCATGTGGATAGACACCAACCTTAGAGTTGAAAAGGAAAAAGTGATATGGTTTTGGAAAGATCCACATGGGTCCCCTTTCTTTCTTGTCTTCTGAGACTGACTGTGGCCCCCGTGGCTGCAAATATGTGTCTACTGGGCAGGCTCTGGGGCAAATATGACAGGAAAAGTCCACAGCACATTCTGGACATGCTGGGACAGGATTACTAGGCAATAGGGGCTGCGGTCATTCCCGGTTTGGCCGGTTTGGAGCTTTCCCAGCCCAGATGGCTTGATGTCCCTGGGCTCCCATTGGAGACATGTAGCATGCTGTGTTGGTCTACACACTCAGGCTCTGCAAATGGGACTTTTTTTTGGCAGGAGGAAAAGGCAGGTGGAGGTGTTCTTCATTGTCCTATCTTTCTTCCTTGCATTTGCTGCCAGGGCCAGGGTTTCTCCGTCCCCTAGAAAAGGCTGATGGCAGGGAGGAGGTCCTGTGTGTGTCCTGCCAGTGGTCAGTCAGGTTTCAGCGAGGGTAAAAGTTGCCCAGGGTACTCGATGCCTTCAGGTGCCTTGTAGAGCTTGATGAACTTCTGGAATGCCATAGGACCCCTGCCACGGGGCATGGAGGAACACCCCTCTGTCTTTCCAAGCAACAGATGCTCATTTGAGCCTCGGGTGTCTTCTGGAGTATGAGCTTGGCTTCCTTTTCCTTGTCCTGGCTGTCTCACTAGGACTGCCTCTCAGAAAATGAGTTTCAAATGAATGGGGAGTGGGGAGCACAAGGTCTTCCTTGTCCTAGGACTGAGGCCATGTGGAATCGTGCAGCACGGCCAGTAGGGCCTGAAATTCTTTCTCACTGATGGGTGCTTCCAGGGGTCGTGGAACCTCTCTGGCCACAGATGCCCACACGGAAAAGGCTGTGTGACTTCCTCCCTCTCGGGATTTGATATAAATTCCTCAAAGAAACTTGAGGTATTTGCAGAAGATGGGAGCTGTGGTTCCAGTGCACTAGAGAGCCAAGCAATAGGGTCTGCTTGCCTCTGCCAGACAGGGATCTCATCAGGTGCAGGCTGCCCTGCATCTCCATCCTGAGCCTGTCCTGTGGCCACAAGCCAGGAGCCCTCGCCCTGCCACTGCGGGGCATAGTGGCTAACCAAGGGCCCTGCCCCATGAACACGTCAGCAAGGATTGCCATCCAAAGACAGGGGATAGCCATGGAAGAGCAGGGGTGCCATGCCAGGGTAATCCTGTTGTCGCTGGCATTCTCTTTGTGTAAGGTGGCAAAGACTGGCGTGAGGAGTTGAGAGGCACCTTCCCAGAGTCGTCCTATCAGGGAATGTCTCCTCATGGCTTCAGGAGTGGGAGGGGTGTTTCCTCCCTCCCAGGCATGGGTGGTCAGACAGTAATGGCCCCCTGAGCCTGGATCCTAGGGCCCCCACTGGCAACCAGAGGGGTAAAGCCCATGGAGAGAACAGGAAGTGTCACTTCAGCAGGAGCCTGCATGCTTCCAAGAGCATTGGAAGGATCCAGATGTTGAGAGCATCTGGGGACACAGGGCAGGGTGACAGGGTCCATCGGGATAGTCAGCTGAAGACTGGGTTCCGGGTTTGCCACCCGATCATTCATGGGGCCACTTCTGCTCTGCCCTGGGTACCGAGCTCTTCTGTTATGGAACCAGACCTGGGGCACAGAAGAGGGGCTGGGGTCATGAGAAGAAGTGACAGAGACCAGCTCGGCTTGCCCTTTCCGTGCTTGGGATCTCTTGGGGAGAAAGCCAGGCCTATTGCTCTGAATCTCAGGGCAGGTTTTTTGGCACCTTCACCTGGCTCTTGTTCACAAGGAGCAAGTCCAGGGCAACTGTGGACAGCTGGTCTGCAGGGGAATTCCCCCTTGACTGGATGGAATAGCAGGCATTCAGCTCTGCTCTGCTGAGCTCCCTTGTTTAGTGCTCTTCGGTCCATGCCTAGTCCTCTCTTTGTTGGTCTGTTGCATCTTCCTGAACAGCCATTCTTTGAGTTCTGGGACCAAGACCTAGCTGAACCACCGCCCTTCTTCCCCAGGCTTCTCCAAATCCTCTGGGCATTCCTAAGCACTTGATTCCTGATACCTGACTGGGGGTGACCCCGATGGCAAACAAGCTCCTCTGCCTTGCAGGCCTCTAGCCCATACCTCTAGGCCTCACATCCACACAATAGGTCTGCAGGCCCATGTCTTTTGGGCCCAGGGGAAGTCATGGACCACCAGGTGTCCAAATCAACCACAAAGGCATTTGATATATCTCTGTTTCCTCCGTCAATGGGATGTGAAGGGGTTTCTCAGGAATGAGCTCATTGAGCTTCCCCTCTTTCCAGCGACAAGACTTGTCAGTGTCCATGCCAGTGCGTGCCAACTGAAAGCACGGGCACGGGCTATTGCCCCAAAGGAGTGCCTTCCATAGAATCTACTACCAAAGAGCATAGAGCTGTTTCCCAGGTACTCTACCAGAAACCAGTATCTCAGGAGCTCATGGAGAACATGCCTTCTCAACAGGGCCCCATGATACCTCACCCCCACCTGGCCAAGGGTCCAGGGCTGATAATCCTAGATGATTAGGTTATACAGAAAAGCTGTGGCTTGTGGGCAGGAAACATTCCCGCCCCAGGTGTGCTGAGCCCCAGGACACTGACAAACATGTGGCCACTCACAAGAAAGCACCCCACTTATACTCTGGAAATCCTGGTGCCACATGAACAGTGCCCCCAAGCTGTTGAAGCACTGACAATATGCGTCACTTCAAGGGAGGTGGCATATTTTCCATTTCCCCTCTTTTGTCCACTCACCATTTCTACACACATGGTCACTGACATTACCACACCTCTTTGGACTGAAACATTCTGCTTCTGTGCAGTCTCTCACTTGCAAGTTCTATGCTTTCCCGCTAATGACCAGGCACTGGAACCCATGGATAACTCGACAAAGCCCACATTTCTCCAGGAATGTCTCTGGTGCCACTATGCCCTACATGTACAACAACTCACCAGCACCCTCTGCTAAATGTACCTGAATGAGGGATTCCGGGAGGCCTGTGAGTCTGGCCAGGTGTTCTCTGGTAGAAATGCTAAGAATTGGATTCTTCTCAAAGGCTTGAAGGAGGAGACTGGTTTGGGATGGAGAAATGAATGTCCGTTTTCTCCCGCCTTCCTTTGGGAAACGTTCTACAAAGAGAAAAGAGTTAGAAAGAAGGGTTTGGAGACAAAGGCACATCCAGTGTGGAAATAGAAATTGGTGTCTGTGTGCACCTGTGAGTGAGTGAGTGAGTGAGTGAATGAGTGTGTGTTTTCGGTGTGTATGCCTGTGCATGTGTGTGTGTGTGTGTGTGTGTGTGTATTCTAGGGCTTTTAGATTTTCTTCATAGCTTCTCCTTCCCTGAGTCCATTAGGTCCCCATGGACCAAACAACCGAAGCGACCACTTGCCTCTAGAATCTGAGGTGCCACAGGAAAAGGGCTCCATACTTTCTGGCACTTTCAGGCCAAGAATATTCAAAGCCTTCCTGTACCGGAGACAATGCAACTGACCAACAGGCGGTATAAGCTCAGTGTCTATCGCTGGGAACATGAAAGGCAACTGGAACAAGGTAACATGTGTTCCTTTCCTAAGCCCTCTTGACAAACACTTGAGAAGCCCATGCAGACCCATTCCTGTGTGAAGGAGAAGCTCCAGAAGAGTCCTGTTTGGTATTCTGGGGAGTCACCTGGAGTCCAAGCTGGAAACTGCTCTTGTCCACACGATGGCCCTTCCACTTGGGAGATTGCAAACACCAATCAGCTCTGAATTCGCTGTTTCGTGCCCTGGTTCTAGAACCATACATAAGTGGCTAAAGAAGAACTGATGGTCAAGCAGACCTGGTGAAGAGTATCAATCTATATCTGTATCTGTATCTGAATCTACATCCTATCTCTCTCTCTGTATCTCTACCATCTATCTACCTCCGTATCATCCATTCATTGCTTTCCCTCATATCTAAACTCTCAGAGTGTTTTGTGTGGGCCATGCTATCTCTCTGGGCAAATGATTTCTAGGGGAAGTCAGCCTGGATGTATTGACCAGTTGGAGTCCCCTGGCCTTGCTCTCCAGCGGTCCCCATGATCTCAGACTGAATGACTTGGAATGATGTCAAAGGGCAAGGGCTCCCCAGGGATGCACATACCGGAGCCAAAGCATCTGAGCTCCCCAGTAGTGCATGGAGATTGACATGCCCTGGATTCAGACAGATTGTTCCCACAACTTGTGCCCAGGAAGAATCAAAGAGAAGGTCAATCCTGGATCCTGGATTCAGGAATGTCTAGCTCTAGGGCCAGTCATTCTCTGGTGGTGGCACCTGGGTACCGGTTTTGCTGGAACAAGGCTTCCACAGCCTCTTTCTGCCATGGCCTCAAGCAAGCCACTTCTGATGGGATCCTGGTGGGAGTCAGCCTGTTGCAGGGAAAATGGCCACTGGATTAGGAAGGTTTTTATAGGAGTGCAAACCGGCGGTGCTGGCTCAGCTCTTCACTTTCTGCCCTGTGGGTCCCTCCCAGGCTGAAGATTATTGACCCATTGACACCCACGGATCCACCTGAGAGCCAGCTCAATAGGACCCAGGCAGCCTACCATCTGCCTATGGGAATGGGTGATTTCTAGGGATTCAGGGGATAATTCCCCTGATTCTAGGGATAATCCCACCTCTCCCAAGCCATGGGACTGCATGCCAATGAATTGAGGAGACCCGCGAGGGCGGTGAGGGAGGAAAGCATGTTAGGAGGAACAAAGAGGATCACACTGCTCCTAAGAAACATCCAGGAAAAATCCGACAGCATTCCCGAGTGCTGGAGCGTTGGAGGGGAAAGTTCCATTTTTGTCAGTGACACCTAAAAGAGGTCCCGAATCTCAACCCATACTCTGCCCCCTGTGATCTAGGTTGCCTAGTTTCCCATGAGGGACTCTTGTTGGGACTCTGGCACTGACTTCAGTTTTGCTTCCTATGGCAGCCATGTGCAAGCCTCTCAGTCCCCTCCTCCCAAACCTCTGTGGATCAAAACCTTCCAGCCTGTGTCCCGACCAGCATGGTGTTCCCTCTTACTATCTTGAATGCCGGAATGTAATAGGGTCCTTTTGGTAGTCCAAGCAGGGATCAGGGCATCTGAGGGGATCTTACTCCTTGATGTGCTTGGTGGTGGGAGCCATGCTGCTGCAGTACCTCAGGTCCCGGAGCTCTTTCAGGTCAAATGGGCAGGACCCAGCAGCCTGGGACTTATCAAAGCCTAGAATGGCCCACCCCAGCATGGCCCACCCCCAATCACACTGACAGCTTCCTGTTATAGCCCTACCTTCAGTGGTGCTGAACGTTGGGGGAAGAGGTGTTCCAGATGACGTTGGGACCACATGAGCCGAGAGCTGGATCTGGGCAGGTGGATGTGCCTGCCCCACCCTCCTCTGCATGGAAAGTGTTTCTCCCACCCCTGCAAGCTTGTCTCCAGGATGACAGGTCTGACATAGAACAGTGTTCTGGAGACTCCGGGGACAGTTTCTAGGGCTGGACCTGGTGAAGGCCTTTCCATTCTTGCTTCAGATTCTGGCATGTCGGTGTGGAACTCGAGTCCCCTTTGCCCTTCCAAGAAGATCTTCCTAATTAAGTTCCCTTCTCTTGCATTGCATGGCTTTCTATCTTTCTTTCCATTGTTTACATGAACTTTGCATTTATCAGAACATTGGTCATTTTTCATTTGAGAGCTTTCCATTTCTCCCCTTTCTTTTTATGAATTTATGGATTTTTCTATTATTTAAAAAGATTATATGGTGCATTCCCTGGTATACTCACCTTCCCCTGCCAATGGGGAATGGTCCCACACATTTTTGTCATGTCTAGGTGCCCTCCATGTTTGGTGAATCAATTTCCAAAAACACACAGGCATCTCTGAGGCAGCTCATGAAGGAACACTTCTCTGTGGAACTAGGCAGAAAACTGAGACAAGACAGCTGAGATACGAGGCATATAGGAGAGATTTTGTGAGCTAGCCATGGCCATGTATGTGGAATGCATTTTTCGACAGCCTTAACGGCTTGTGGGGCTAAAGGAACAACAACCTCAGAGGAATGGCATTGGACATGTCAAAGTGCAATGTTTGGGGCAGGTGGAGATGAGACCCTCTCCTGGTCTCAGAAATTCAATGTTCTTTGCCTTCTGATATGGATTCAATCCTCCCTAGTTTACCCAGAGAGAAATCATCTGTGCTATGAGGAGTCCATCACTTTGGGTTTCCACTGGCTTCACCTGGTGTTCCTATTTTTTACTGCTCTTGGCAGGGCATATCCAGTGAGACTTGAGCTCTAGATGGAGAGCTCTCCCTAATGACCTAGGAGGAAAAGAGAGTGACAATAACCTGGTTCGCTGATGGAGAAAATAATATCAATTCAATAGAAAACGGAACCCAGAAGGGCCAAGTTGCACCTCCTTCAAAGGTGGGATTTTTCAGTTGTTTTGGATTGGTGCTGGTGCTAGTGCTGGGGTGGTGCGTGTGTGCGGGTGTGCGTGTGTGCGTGTGTGCGTGTGTGTGTGTGTGTGTGTGTGTGTGTGTGTTTACAAAATATCTAACTCCCCTTCCATTGTAGAGGTTCCTTCAATGGTTAAAACGAAGTTGAGATGGAATGTTCCATCAGTCAGCTACTTCAGTGGGCTCCCAGAGCTGGCCAGTTTTATAAGCGGTCAGGCAAACTACTAAGAAACCTACCTGCCAGTCAGTGGTCCAACAGGAAATGGCACACAGAGAACCAAATCACGGTCTCCTTACCTTTTGCCTCACAGGGCTCCGAAATTCTGTCACGTGAACTAGAGGGAGACAGCTGGAACCCAGTAGAAAGAGGTTCTGAAGGGAGTCGTCCTCCCAGGACTTGACAGCAGTCCAAAGGGCATTTCCTAATGGTAGGTGTGAGTGTGTCTGCGGGTAGAAGTTTGTGCTTGTGAGTGCTTGTGCTTCTGTCCCAGAGGATCCAGTGGCCTTAGATCAAGGAAGGAGCACCTGTACAAACAGATGCTTGTCCTGGATGCTTGAGGGGATCTCCCTGGCTAGGTAGTTGGTGGCTCTTCTGCCTATGCTTGTCCGTGGTGGCTTGCAGCCCGAGGAGACAGGTGGTCTGGGGGCCTCCACAGAGGGTAACCTAGAACTTTTTGGCCATCATGTCCTAAAAACAGAGCTTTGAGGAAGGCATGAAGCCCCCCCGATGGTCAAGTGCCCAGAACTGATTGGAGCCTATAGGTGCAATTGACCAATGTCGTAGCTCTCTGTTGCTTTTCTGGAATTTTCTGTCCTGATAGGGCAGGTGGTCTCCAAGCTCTGCCTGAGGCTCACCCTCCAGAAGACAGGGAGTAGTCTTGAAGCCCGGAGAATATGTCTTGCAGACACGTGGATCCTATTATTGGCCCCTTTTTAGGATTGGGTGATCGGAGAGAGAGAGGATCACTTTGTGGGACCCCAGGTGTGGCACAACCTGGTGATGATACCCTCACAGATATGGGGACCTGGGTCGTTGGACCCCAAGGCCAGGAATTACCACCTGCTAAACAGGCACACTTCCCCCAGCTTCCAAATGGGCTTCTCCTTTCACAAGGTATCCTCCAGAGTGATGCTCCGTGTTGCTCACATGCTAGGGGCTTGACAGCTCCCTTATATGCATTTCACTGGCCATGCCTGTCTGGACAGGCTCCAGGGCTCATACCGTACGTGAGAATCTGTGTGGACCTCAGTGTTGTTGCAGCCCCATTTTTTCCCTCCACACTATGTGTGCACATGTGCCAACCCTATGAGTCCACAGACCTTGCAAACACTACTAGATGAGCCCTAGGTGCTCCCAACAGCAGAAGAGAAGTGTTCTTCCACCTGGCTTATCTATATCAATGCAAAGCCCCTTCCATACCGAGGACAGCTTATCTGGGCACATTCCAGGCATCCTAACACGTTCTGTTCCAGGACGTCGAGACACTACCTTCCACCCTGTCTACAGAAGCTACAGGTAGATGTGTCCATAGAGCATATTGAATAACAAAACACTAGGGCAGGGTAGATGTGGAGGCATTCTAGCACAAGCTATATCCACATAGAGATATATGTCATCCGCCAATGAAAGTAGACAAGTAACAACATGGGGCTACAGATATATTAGTGCATAAGCACGGGTGGATAGTGATAGAGGTCGAGGTGCAAGGAAGGGACCAAGGTGAGTGTTTTTTGGTTGCTTGAAACTTGGAACATATACATGTTGGTCTTGGTTTTGGGGGTGGACCCCCCAAAAAAAAACACATCCACAATATCTCATTTCCCAGGGTACATGGGAAATAGGTAGGCTCAGAATAATAACTGTAGGAAATAACAAGGTGATGTCCACATTAGTCTTCAAAAGATTTTGACCACATTCCTTTCCCTGGAAATTCTTTTTCCCATACTCTAAGAAGCATAAGCATGGTCATGAGGCTGTGTGAACATCTGTGTGTGTCCATGCATGAGAGGAAATGAGATAAGAGGGAGAGGGAAAGAGAGACAGAGATCTGAGGAAAGAGAAAGAGAAAGGAGGAGAGAGGGCAGAGGCCACAAGCGTGGTTGGGGTGAGATTCATTGCCTGCCTTCAAGATCAGCCTGAGATGTGACTTTGTTCAGAGCTGAGAGAGTGGGGTCAGGTACATATGCATGGAACACCTGCCACTTGGGCTCCACCTACATCCCTTGGAGGAATGCTTACACATAAGTCCCCCTACATCCTGATGGAGGTGGATGACTGCTGGCTGTGCAGTGCTGCCTCTCTGGCTTGTTTGTGCAAAAACTGTGAACTAGATGTGGGCATCCTGGTGGCTTCAACAGTCCGTCCTAGGCCCAGAAAGCATTGCCAGTATCTGAAGATGGTTAGGCATGACAGGATGGTTGGAGGAGGGAATGAATCAGGGCCAAAACACCACACTGGAGAGGCAAACACTGGTTTATTATAGCAATGGAGAGTCCCATGGACCTTGAAAATCCAGGATGGATTTCCTCCAAGTGCACTTTTGCAAGGGAGAGGTGTGACACAGCTGAAGGAACACCACCAAGACGGTGACAGGGAGTGTCTGCCTTCTTTCTGAGAAGCAAGGAAATGTTGTACATGGAAAGGCATGCAGATAGACACCAACTAGAGAGAGGAAAATGAAAAAGTGGTATGGTATTGGAAAGAACCACATGGGTCCCCTGTCTGGCTTGCCTTCTGAAACTGACTGAGGTCCCCGGGGCTGCCAATCTGTGTCGACTAGACAGGCTCGGGGGCAAATATGCCAGGAAACTTCCACAGCACATTCTGGACATTGGCTGGGACAGGATCACTGGGCGATGGGGGCTGTGGTCGTTCCCAGTTTGCCCAGTTTGGAGCTCTCCCAGCCCATATGGCTTGAGGCATGGGTTCCCAGTCGAGGCATGTAGTGTGGTGTCTTGGTCTACACACTCAGCCTCTACAGATGGGACGTTCTTTTTGGTAGAAGGAAAAAGCATGTGCAGGTTTTCTTCATTGTCCTCTCTTCCTTAGTTGGTTTTGTAGCCAGGGCCAGGGTTTCCAGGCCTCATAGAAAAGGCTGATGGCAGGGAGGAGGGCTTGTGTGTGTCCTGCCAGTGGTCAGTCAGGTTTTGGGGAGGGTAAAAGCTTCCCAGGGTACTCAATGCCTTCAGTGGCCTGAGGAGCTTAATGAATTTATGTAGTGCCATAGAACCCCATCCATTGAGCAAGGAGGAACACCCTTCTGTCTTTCCAAAGGACAGATGCTCATTTGGGCCTCGGGCTTCCTCTGGAGCATGAGCCTGGCCCATCCAGTGTGGAAAGAGAAATTGGTATTTGCGTGCGCCTGTGAGTGAGTGAGTTAGTGTGTGTTTATGTGAGTGAGTGAGTTTGCGTGTGTGTGTGTGTGTGTGTGTGTGTGTGTGTGTGTGTGTGT
>RCUC01171984.1:0-23620 GCA_003697995.1 Taxidea taxus jeffersonii
TCTGCCCGTGGGTCCTGTTGCTGTGCTTTAATAGAATCACCTTTTTGTACCAAAGACATCTCAAGAATTGTTTCTTGACCATCGGCTCCTGACCTCACCAATATTACAAAACTACATCAAGTATGGGTGTTGTTGGGCCTCACCAAGGGCTGATGTATACATTTTCATACAGTCTATCAGCTACTGCACTGGAATTTTTAGTGCAGGGAAATATCTTCCTAAATGGCAAGGCCTGTATAAATATTCTAAGATATATCATGAAGATATTAATCAGTTTAGCTATCACTGTATTACCTAATTCTCTCAGAACTGCAAAGATTTATTAATAATTCATCCACCAGGAACTTTTTGCTATAATAGCAACAGCTGTTAATTTTGAAAATACCTTTTATATTTTGGGTAAATAATATTTTCTAGTATCATAGAGATGGTTTTACCTCTTTATTTTTTAAAAATTTCCCTAAGGTAGGTTATTAAAAGTATCAGCTAAAGGGGAAAAAAATACCCTAAACACTAAGCTGTTTATACATCCTATTATAGGCTCAGTGGTTGTGTTACTTGTTTTAAACCTAAGGATGATTCATCACCTCTGGCCTGTGTTCATTCAACACTATCCCATTCAGTCAAGTGACCTGATAGTGAGCTGTTTGCATTATAAGCAAGGTAAACAGCAAGAATTTGATCTTATGTAGCAATTGCCCTTCAGTTCTTTTTACACCCCTAAATTATGTCCATCCCTCATGTTCAACTTTCCCAACAGCACAATCATAAAGAGGATTATTTTTGCCGATCATCATTTTCCACAAGGGCTGCTTACTGACAGTCCACTGGCATTTATTTGATAATTAAACCTCTATGTGCTGCTCAGCATCGTTCCAGGCACCGACATCGTACACTTGGCATTTTGGGGAAGTGGAGAGGGGGTGCAAAGTGGAGAAAAAGTCAATAAAACACATAATCACAAATAAAACAACAGTGTTAAGTGCTATAGGTAACTTAAAATAGGGTGTTGTAATGAAGAACGACTACAGCCTACCCTGAATCAGAAGTACAGGGTAGGCCCCCTCTCTGGTACCACTTAAAGTGATATCTAAAGACAAGAACAAAGGCACTGTTGCGAAGATCAGAGAAAAGCCCTGTAGGTAGGGCAAAGAGTGCAAAGGTCTTCAGATCTGATTAGTTCTGAGAACAACAACAAAAGAAGATGTCTAGAACAAAATAAATAAAAAAAATAAGGGAGAGAGTATAAAGATGTAAACCCAAAGACACAGATAGGGGCCTAAGGCTTCACTGTATGACTATTCAACAAGGTCTATAGAGCTTGATGTCATTCTAATGCAATAGAAAGTCACTGGAAGGTGTGAAGCAAGGAAGTAACATGATCTGATTTACTTTTAAGACAAATCAGAAAAAAAAAGATGAATCAGAGAAAAAAAATATTTAGGGCAATACTGCAGAGAAAAGATAATGATGGCTTGAAGCAACTGAAGATGGAGAGAGGTATAGTTACTAGGATTTGCTGCTAGAAGTGATGTGTCAGAGGTAGTGAGGGAAAGAAGAAACCAAGTCAATGCAGATTTCTGCCTTAAAACAGTGAGTTGACTAGCAATACAGTTTCTTGAGATAGAAAGGCAGCAGACAGAGGATCAAGAAATCTGTTTTGGTCATGGCCAGTCTAAGACATCTGTTACATAGAGATGATAGGAAGGATGTTGAATAAACAAGCGGAGAGTTCTGAAGCTGAGTCAAGCCTAGAGATACAGGGTGTCCTTGATCATTAAGACTATGGGACTGAATGAGGGCAGGGAAAGTACAAAAGAAGGGAGCCCAGCAATAAAACGGGGCCTTACACTTTGGGGCCTAGCAAAGGAGATGAAGCCAACAGAGCATACTTAGAAGGAACAGGCAATGAAGTGAGAATAAAACCAAGAGAACGAAGTTCATGGAAACCAAGACAAAAAAGTGCTTCAAGAAAGAGGAAGCGGTCCTATGTATAAAAAACTGATGAGAAAAAAGATAAGAGAAAAATCCACTCGATTTGACAACATGAAGGTTACTGGTGACTTTAATTGGGGGAGTGTCAGGAGAGAGAACAGAAACTGGAATAGAATGCAAGGAGAAGAAAACTCTGAGTAAGAATATATAAACAATGACCAAAGATGACTCTTTCAAAACTGGTGGTAGACAGAGGCAATAATAATTAGAGATAATAAGATACAGTTAAGAGGGGGAAAAAATAACGAGGAAGCAGGGGGAGAAATAAAGAATGAAGTTGTGAGGTAAAATATCTACCCTAGTTGGAGCAGCTGGTCTCCATAAGGTCTCCTGTCCATTTCAAGAAAAGAAAAGTCAGGGCACAGATATAGGCTGTCTGTTTTGGTGCTGAGAAAATGAGGAAGTTCCCATATGACTGCTATTCTCTTGATCAAACATGAAACAAAAACATTACCAAAATGGACTGTGTATTGTTTATAGAGAGAAAAGAAAGCACAAAGGAACCCTGGAAAACTAGAAAGCAAACATACTAGGAAAAAGGAAAGTAGAATTGAACTGCAAGGCAACATTCAATGCCCATTCAAGACTTGTAGCCATGAACTGAAAGTGAGACCAGTCAGCAGGTAGTTTCTGCTTGATGGAGGGCATGGAAGGGGACAATAACTGAACTGACTCAGTACTTGCCAGACAAAACTACCCCTGAGGGACGAGCAGGGCAGTCACAAGGAAGTGAGTAGAGTACAACTGAGGAATTTGTGAACTCAGGAGGACTATTTAAATAATGCTATTTTGAGGCACATCTTCAGCAATTTTCTCCTCTTTGTTAACCAGCTTAGCTTTATCAAATCCTCATTTGACAGTGGGTTTGAACATGATTAAAGCAGTTTTCCAACAACATCATCTATCGGAAATCTTTCCATATTATGACTCAACCGCAGTGACCAGAGAGGGAAAATTTTTCAATAAGGACTTTCTACATACAATAACTAGTGTGTATGTCAAAACATCACAAAAGAGCGATGATATGAATTTATCACTGAAATTTCAACTAAAACCAAATGAGCCAGAAAATAAAATATGCTTCTATCTGGAAACACACCTTCCTCCTTTTCTCTTTTTCTCCTTTTAAAGAATACTAGGGATCACCACGGGCCTAGAAAAGGGAAAGACTGAGGTCAAGGAACTTACACAATGAAGCTTATACCCCTGCTTATAGATTCTGACTAGTTTTTATGGTGGAAAAGAACAGAGAGAGGGCTTGGGGAGAGACCACAGGTAGGAGACAAAGGCTTCCTCTCTTCTCCCTCTGCCCTTGCCTTTCCTCCAAACTATAAGCTCCCAAAGGATATATGTATTTTTCCCTGATGTCACCTTTGTACCCCCAATGCTAGAATAGGCCTCATCACATAAAAGATGTTCAATAAATACATATTTAACTTAGAACACCCAGGCAAAGACACAGAAGACTGATGGTCCTGGAGAAAGCTAGCACAGATGGGACTTAACATTTTTGTTCCTGGAGGTTCTTAGAAATGAGCTCTATCAGGTAGACTGGCTCCTAACCCATCAGGTTGCCAGATGGGAGAGCAAGGAGACAATATCAAGAAATCACAATATCCCAAGAGCAAATGACAATTAAACAAACATGACTGGACTATTACTGTGAGAATTAATTAGTACCCCAAATGTTCAACACAATGCTTGGCACCTGTAGAAACTTAGTTAACCATTCTTTTTATCTCCACTTTTTGGCCTATGATAGTAATGTAGCATATTCATTAAGAGCACGTATACTAAAGGCAGAATGTACAGATTCAAATCTTGGCTTGGCTACTCAATAGTTGTGTGACCATAAATAAATTACCAAATCTCTCGAGGTTCTCATCAGTAAATGAGAAGAGTATAGTATCAATCTCACTGAGTTGAGAAGCCCATGAAATAACATATATAAAGGGCTCAGAACAATGCCTGTGATAGTTAAACATCAATAAACACTTATTTTTATTACCTTCATGACCAATCAAAGCTAATTACTGAACACTTTCACCTAGACTGAAACATTCTTAAGTAAAGGCTTAAACTTAGTAAAACTACCTTTCATTATAGCATTTACTAAGGAAATATTCTTCTAATTTTCTATTTAAGGACATTTCTAATTTACTGTAAGGAACTGTAAAGCTTGCATGCTTACTGAACAAAAGTCTTCCTTTCTTTCATTAAATAGGAAATGAAAGCTATGCATGTAAAATAATTACATTTCTTCCCTTTTTGGTGCCTCACTTGCAATAAAGCTTTAGATGATTGCAAAAACATTTTAGAAATTCCATGAAGGAAAAAAAATGTTTCCAATTTACTCTAAGTCTGTAATAGAACCTAAAATATGGTTTTCTGCCACAACTTATACACTCCTTATCACAGTTACTTTAATAATGAGTATTTAAAAGCTATTATAACTCTGGCTGGTTCCTTTTTCTTTTAGGCTTGAGGGCATTTTAGTATACAGTTATTTAAATAACAAAATAAGGTCACTATCATCTTCTTATGGCTTTCCGTAAGACAGTAATTCTAATTTTAACTCCTCAATTCTTTCTTTTTTAAATTAAGTAAAACAGTAAGAAGAGAGCAAACAGTCTTGTGTGGAAGGACTTTCATGTATTAGTTACAATTATCTCTAGCTACTTACATTATTTACTAATTTAAAGATAAGCTTTCAACTGCCAAGACATTCTGTATACTTAATTAGCACCAATAATAAACCTACTAGTTTCTATATCCATCAGATTCTTTTTAAAGTGACAATACATACCAAGTTTTGTAAAACATGCAAAGCAATCGTAATTATTACACAATACTTAAGAGAATATACATTGATACAATTACTTTGGAAAACTTAGCTGGACATACACATACCCTATGATCCAGCATTTCCACTCTTAGGTATACACACAGTAAGTTGTGTGTATGTGTTACCAAAAGGCATGTACAAGAATGTTCATAGCAGCTTTATTTATCAAAGTCCTAAACCAAAAACTACTTCTGTCAACCAAGAGTAGAATGGAAAAAATTAAGTATGGCTAATGTAGACAACAGGAAAGTACTTGGCAATAAGAAAAGAACCCACAGTAACATGGATGAATCTCAGAGACACAATGACATCAAAAGAAACCAGACACAGAAAGAGCACACACTTTATGATTTCATTTACATGAAATAGAAAAGTGGACAAAACTTGCCTATATTCAAAAATCTGAATAGTGATTAACTTTGGGAAAGTGCTGATCAGGACCAAAAGAGTGCAGAAATATTACAAATGGTTTTGTATAGTGATCTGTGCCCTGGTTATACATGTATATAAATTTTTAAGCTGTAAATTTAAGGTCTACTTATTATACTTCAAAGGTTACAAAAGGTTTAGGAAATTTTTTAAAACTAATTTAACTTCTAAAATGAAATCTCTATAAAGTTACAAAATGTCCCTTTTACTTTCAGAAAGATATATACACAAAATATAACAATAAAAGCTTTTTTCCTTTTAATTCTCTTAATTTTCTCCTTAAAAAACAGGACATCGTGAAAAAAAAAAAAAAATCCCAACAGCAACTTCAAGACCTACCTGGAGTGATATTTTCTAACTCTGGTTTTACTGAGAAGAAGGACAGAGAAGTCAAACTTTAGACTCTAGAAAGACTAACCTCAGCAGCTACTGAATACTCCCTTCACAGTTTCTGGTTGTACTGACTGGTCTCTTTAAGTGTGACAGCTTAGCCTATTTAAAAAGAAGAAGAGCCTGGAGATTTAAATGTTTATTTAAGAATTCTATAGTGGGGGGCACCTGGGTGGCTCAGTGGTTTAAAGCCTCTGCCTTCGGCTCAGGTTATGATCCCAGGGTCCTGGGATCGAGCTCCACATCGGGCTCTCTGCTCAGCAGGGAGCCTGCTTCCTCCTCTCTCTCTGCCTGCCTCTTTGCCTACTTGTGATCTCTTTCTCTCTCTCTCTGTGTGAAATAAATAAATAAATAAAATCTTTTTTTAAAAAAAGAATTCTATAGTGGTAAAAACAGGCTTCTAAATAATGTCTATTAATAAAAAAGTTAACTAACTCTGTATAATTAAGTGGGGAAAAAAAAATCCGTGATATTGCCCTAGACAGAACTTTTCTCATTGGCTCAAAATTACTTTGAATAATATATAAAATTTTCACAATCCTTCTCTAGTCTCTGTACCAAAACAAAGCATACCTTCTTCCTCTTCACAATTCTGTAACATGAATTATGACTGTTTCTTTACATTGTATTGTATAGAAAAATGACATGAAAATGTGTAAGTAATATCTTTGGTGATATATCCTTTTTTTCTATTGATATGTCCAACAGATACTGCTTGTCTATGGTAAATGACTATTTGGTGTATATCTTAGCTCACATTTACTTATTAAGCAAAGGAAGGTATACTTTAAATAAATTTCTTGTGTTTTTGCTTATAACATTCTATAGCCAACATGGCTCCAGAATTTCATCCCTAATCACATCTTTTCAGCTTCAAACACATCAAAAAATGTTATGTGAGAAAACCCATAAGATTAGTCAGGCTCAGAATTGAGATGAACATCTTCCCAGAGCAGAAATCAGATGGAAAGACAGAGCAGAGAGACAAACTGAAAGTCACTTCCCTATAGAGAGCACTATGAGCAGGGAATCTAGTCCCCTGCCTGAAAACAGGAGGTATAGCAAGTCTTTCTAAAATGACCTTAAGAAGAGGCATATTAATGCCAACTCAGCAGAATGTTCCTTTCTTATTAGTAAAATTCAGTTTTAAGTAATAATTAATATGTGTGGTACCCTATTTCAAAAATCTTAACAATATGACCATTGTTCTGATAGGCTTCAACATATTCTGTCCCAACAAAAATTGTATCACAGATACTTCCATTAGCAGTCAGTTTAACTCTCAGTTTATACGGATAATCAGTTCTCCTTATTTACCATCTCTGTCTAAGTAATCCTTTTAATTTTTTTTCATAAAAGAAAAATAACTATAATTTATTTGTACATAAACAAAGACAATTAAGTAACCAATACCAAAATATCTGTGATTTATTTGTGTACAAGAAATGGAAAAGACAGTCATTTCCTTAGATGAACGATCCCCCTGTGTTCTGTGGATGGAGGGGAGTTGTTCCCCACAGGTGTAAGAACTGGGTACCTCACTTCTCAGTGCTGTGCATCAAAAAATGCAAGTGTAAAAAACATCACAGAAAATCCCAACACCCCTAAGTTTTACACTTGGAGGATGAGAGAAGACACAAGGTATAATGAGTGAAAGCTGGGGAAATTATAGGAGGGCAGGAAGAAACTGTTAGAAAAGAGGCTAAGTCCCACCGCTGTGGAAATCAGATTACAAGTGACTGAGCTGCAAGACAGTCAACTCCATGGCAAATAATGCCACGTAATTCCTGATTCCTTCTTTTCTCATCTCTTCTCCTATCTTCTAACTATCTGTGAATGGAAATAGGGACATTCTAAGCAATCCTTTTAATTTTTTTATATTTTCACGTCACTTTATGCTTACTTTGGAGAAGAATCAAGGGAAAATAGAAAATTACATTAAAAAGTTCAGTAAGAACTGAAATATGGAAAACACAGATTTTAATTCCACACGTTTCTGTTTTTGAGAGTATAGACAATATTCTTGAAAAACGTGTGAACATAGAACTTATTGGTCCTGTAAACACTGATTCCAGATTTCAAGTTTTCCCTAATAAATGGCTACTTCCCAGTTCTTCCTACTCTTGCATCATTAAAGCATGATATTTTCTAAAATGCCGACAGCTCATAATTTTGTTGATGAGAGAATAACCACTTCTTTGCTCCATAATTACAACAAAATATACTGCAAGAAAATAAGATACTGTCACATGCTATGACATTAAAAAAATTGTTAAATGAAAGAAGCCAGTTACAAAATACCACATGTTATCAGATACCATTTATATAAAATATCCATAGCAGGCAAATCCATAGAGACAGAAAAATTAGTGTTGGCCACGAGGGATGCAGGGGACTTGGTGATCGCTAATAGCTAAGGGGTCTTTTAAGGGGTGATGACTGGACAATGGGGATGGTTGTGGAACTCTAATAACATAGTAAAAACCACTGAAATATACACATTAATGGGTGAATTTTATAATATGTAAGACATATCTCAATAAACTATTATTTAAAAAAATAACATGGTAGAAAAATTTACAACTGGAAAATGTTATTAGCATGGCTTTTCCACAAACTGGATACAAAAAGACTATCATAGATTATACTTCGGTAGTAAATATTCCACCCAGTTTGAAGAATGCCAACATTCTATGGGGACACACTTGCACTACCACAGATCTGGTGTCCTCCAGTCCAATTCTTTTCTTCCTCTAGAAGGAAGAGGGTTAGAAAGCCAGGAAGGAAGAAAGAGAAAATTGGGGAAAGCAGGTCTGATGAACAAACCTCTCCACCTCAACATCCCACCACCAAAGCCAAGAGTATCTCCTGGATACCATTTCCTAAAAGAAATCTTTATTACAACACCTTCCTGTGCTCTCTTTTGTTTGCAAATATGTTTGTCTGTGGCAAAACTGCGGAATATGAAAACCACAGGAATAGACTTTCATGATAAATGAAATCTGAGCATACTCAGTTTTTTTTTTAATTTTTTTAAAAAAATATTTTATTTATTTATTTGACAGAGAAATAGAGAGTACAAGTAGGCAGAGCAGCAGAGGGAGAGGGAGAAGCAGACTCCCCGCTGAGCAGGGAGCCTGATGCGGGGCTCAATCCCAGAACCCTGGGATCATGACCCGAGCCGAAGGCAGCCGCCCAACCGACTGAGCCACCCAGGTGCCCCCCCCCCAGAATACTCAGTTTTTAATGTAGTATCATATTTAGAAATAGGATTTACAAAGGGATGAAAGTAAAAATAACGAAGAAATGGGAATGGAAATAAATATCTGCTGCTGCCTATGATACTTTAGCAACAGGTCACCAATCTAACCAAGCAACTGTTGGCTATTGAGTTTGGGAACAATTTTTTTTTTTAACTAAGAAAACAGTAAACTATGGAGTTCTAAATTCAAATCCACAATCTGTTCTTGATTTGCTATGACTAGTCATAACTTTTTTCTATAAATTGACAGCTGGAGAGAGTAAACAATTTAAATTTGAGGAACTGTATATATATACTGACAATGAACACCTCTAGGACCTACACTGTGGTAATGAAATACTATTTTCTGATAAAGGGAACCAGGGCTCCCTAATAAAATGGCAGGCAGTTATAGATGTGGGGAAGGCAATGTACAAGATGAGCTTAAAACAATTATCATACCAAATATCAAGAAAAATATCATACTACTTACAGTAGCATCACAAAAAAGGCTCAGGAGCCAACCTGAAGAGGCTTCTCATCAAAGGATAACTTCAATGGAGAGACTATACCATATATGCTTAAATTCATGAATACATAATGAGACCAAAAAAACCCCTAATTATACACAACTGAAGGATGCTAATGAATCAACTCATTATTTTGAAAACTATTAGATTAAGGGAAAGAATGAAGCTGCCTTTCCTATATGAATTATACTACCAGGTAAGCAAAACTAGTACGAGTATTTCAACTACTGAATGAAAAAGAAAAAAGAGAATTAGGATATCACCATTTTGCAGCTCCTAATAGATTCCTGAACATAGGTATTAAGATAAATGGGCTAACAATCTCAAGAAGAGAAATAACCAGGTATTATTTCCTGATGGAAATATAATTATGACATAATAATCTAGCTTAAAAAAAAATCAAATGGGAATGCATCTACCCAATTATAGGAAATACAAAGGGCAAAAGAAGTATGGAGATGCAAACCAGCAAAAGTCATACTATAGGAAAGGAAAAGACACCCTTTTCCCTACAAGAAAATTACAAAGAAAAAAGAAGAGGTGAAGAAGGAATAACGAGATTAAAAAGCTTAAAAGACATACCATTCTGATCTGCATTTTGATACAAACTAACAAACTGAGAAAAAAAAAACTATGACGTGTATGAGCTAACTAGAAATCTTAACATTATAGGGTATTTGGTGAGAAATATGTAATGACTTGTCTTTTTTTAGTATATATGATGGCACTTTGTTGTTTTTTTTAAGACACCTTATCTTTTAGAGATATATAGTCTACAGCCATACCACCCTGAACATGCCCAATCTCGTCTGATCTCGGAAGCTAAGCAGGGTCGGGCCTGGTTAGTTCTTGGAGGGGAGAGATATATAATGAAATGTTTGTGGATAAAATGATATAATTGCCCAGATTTGTTTCAAAATAATATGGGGAGAGTAAAGGTATAGTTGAAACAAAATTGGGCATAAGTTGCTGAAGCTGAGTAATAAGTATATAAACATTTGGCATTTTCCATTTAAAACTTAACAAAAAGATATTCTAAATATCTGGACCAAATTTACATTTATAAACACAATATACTTTGGGCAATAAATCCCAAAGATGTATGATCTTATAATTAAGGCAAATTTATGTTAATATTTTAACTACCTTGCCCTGACAATTTTTTTTTAAAGATTCTGTGTTCTATCACAAACATTTGTTTCAAAGACAATTCTCAATATCTTTGGGCCTTCTAAAATGACTTAAAGAGTAATTCCTTGTTCCTTTACAGATCCTACTGGCTTCTACTTGATTTTTAGAGAACTCAAAGCAGCCAGGCAGTAAAAAATAAATATTAAATTCATTTTCTGACCTTCCTTTACAATCAACAAAGAGATGGAGTCACAAAGGATTTAAGCTTTATGAAATCTTTGCAAACTTAGAAATAGAAGAGTTACCAAGGAGATAACAATAAAAACAAACAAAACAGAGACAAAGGATACTCTCAATAAGTACAGAGACTGGTTGTCATTTAAAAAGACCTTTTCAATGGATTTTAATCCAGAATTGTGGCTGAAGAGAAAAAGTCCCAGTTTTCTACAAGCATAGATAACAGCCAGGCAGAAAAACAGGGAAGTCCAACACTCTATTCTGTATCATTACAAGGAACCATGATTATACAAACTGCTTTTAAACCTCTTAGAGATCAAAAGTTTAGCCCAAATCAAGTGTATTTTTCCTCAGATGTTTTCAAATCAATTATGAAGAAAGGAGTACTTCTACTTCCCCCTTGTAGCAGCTGAAGGAATTTTAAGTTAACAATGCTATAATAATAAGGTCCTAGGTAAGAAATATTAAGGACAGTGGACTAGTATCTACTTAGCAGAATCATACAAGTTTAGCTTCAACAGGCTTAGTGGTTAAGAAGTTGAGTAAATGGGGGACGCTTGGGTGGCTCAGTTGGTTAAGCAGCTGCCTTCAGCTCGGGACATGATCCCAGCGTCCTGGGATGGAGTCCCACATCGGGCTCCTTGCTTGGCAGGGAGCCTGCTTCTCCCTCTGCCTCTGCCTGCCACTCTGTCTTCCTGCGCTCGCTCCCTCTCTCTCTAACAAATAAATAAATAAAATCTTAAAAAAAAAAAAAAAGAAGTTGAGTAAATGGAAAAGAAAATAGAAGACTATGCTCTTGCTATATTTCATCTCCATCTGAGTCTGCATGTTACTACAAAATCTGGGAGCCCATTCTAGATCTGCTAAATCAAAATAACTAGAGGTGGAAGGACTCTTATATCGTCTGAGGACTACTGCTTCTGGGAATGAATCCCTATCACCAAAACCTATCTGCTGGTTGACAGAAAAATGGAATCGGGGAGAATTTCTTAGATTCAATGCAATTCCAGCTATCATCAATATATCTGAAATAGACATTTGCTAATAAAGTAAATGCATATTTCATCATTAAATTCAAAGTACTAAACCAGTGCTATAATTTAAAATCTAATGATCAGTTAAAATATCTTTACATACAGATATAAATGCAGAGAATTGGCATAATAATATCATTTTAGGCTCTGGCTAATGTAAAGTTCTGACGGTGGTAATTACTAAACATCACACCAGTCAGTATCTTTCCTTGGTAAAGAGCCTTTTACATTAGAAATAATTCTATACACATTATCACATGAAGGCAGGAATTTTTTCTTATTACTGAATTTCTAATGTTGTGTATACAATGACTGCTTAATAAATACTTGCTGAATGACTAAATGAATGAACCTGATACAATAGCCCCTTGGAGTCTGACAAGGCTATTTGTTAAAAAGCAAAATAAAAACCATTAAAACAAAAAGGCCTTTCAATCATTCTTCCACAAAGGCAGATGGTGGCTAATCTACTTTTATAAAGATAGCACACTCCATTCAAGCCTCAATTATCTCTTGCTTGCACTATCACTCACTGCTGCTCCTCCTGTCAGTACATCTTACAGTTTGCAGCCAGGATATCATCTTACTAAACCATTGCTCAAATCAATATACTTCCCTACTCAAAATCAGAAGTGACCCACTATTTATCATGAAACTTAAGGTTTTTTTCAAGATTATCTTTGTCTTATACTCCATTATTATCTTACACTCTGGTTAAACTGTATTATTTATTATTGCCAAGATGTGCCTTATAATTTCAGTCATTTTTTCAGACTATTCCCTCCGCTTGTTGCCCTCTCCTTCTCTTTCCTAAATACCTTCCAAAGTTCATGTCAGATAAAACCACCACCACGAAGACTTTCCTAATAATCCCAACATGTTATTTCTGACTTCTCTTAACCTCCATACTCTGTACCTCTGCTGCACACTCACTCATTAAATATCTGGATGCAAAACAGTCGTAGCATTTAATCTCCTTGAAAGCAACCAAATTCCTTTTAAAATACTTTTATCAAACTTACACTTAAATCACATAGAATAATCACAGTAGCCAGAACAAGACTCGCACTTGGTCAGCATGCTTTCTACCGTAAAGAGAGGAGGGCTGAGTGTGCGTGGGATTAAGAACTTAAGAAGACACACTCAAAGAACTGAATTCAGGTGAAATGAAGAAACAGGATGTAAAATACAGTGCACATCTCAAGGTTCTAAAGCTACACAGCCGATGAAGCTAAAAGGGAAAGTTTCAAATGATGAAATGTCTAGAGAGTACTGGGCCCAGAGGGATAAACAAAGACCACAGAGTCATCTCAAAAAGGTTATTAATATTCACTGCTACCAATATCCTCATCAGATTGTAAGGATGTTCATACCATGTAGTAACTCTGAAGTGGTAAGACTTGTTTTCATAATCTACAATTAAAACCCATTCTGGTTACTTTAGAAGCAATAGCTCAAGAATACTTACCATTGCTACCAGAAAAGAAAGTATTTCTCCAGATCCACAGCTAATATTAAATATAGTAATAATAATAATGGGGGCCAGGCTGGTAGCAAAAGGCCATAAATCAAGGCAAGAAAGAAATCTAAAAGAGACGTATATCTAGAACAGCCATCTTTTGACAGGCCACAAAACAGGGAGAGCTGGAAACCCCAAGGCTAGGGGTTCCATATATATATACATATATAGATACATAGATATATAGATAGATACTTTTTTAAAATAAGAGAAGGAATGCCTCCCAGGTGAGTGGAGAAACACCTTGTCCTTTTACCACTGCATATTTTTTACTTTCTGGTCAGATTATATTGCTTTGAGTCAAATGCCACCAGGTGAATTCATGAATAAAGAAAATCCATCTGGGTGGTTCAGTTGGTTAAGCTTATGCCTTTGGCTCATGACCCCAGGGCCCTGGGGTCAAGTCCCATATCAGGCTCCCTGGCAGGGAGGCTACCTCTCCCTCTGCTGGCTGCTATCCCTGCTCTTGCTTTCTCTCTCTGTCAAATAAATAAATAAAATCTTTAAAAAAAAAAAAAAAAAAGCCAGACTTCAGAAACATCCCACGCTCACGAATTATAAGAACAAATATTGTTAAAATGTCTATACTACCCAAAGCAATCTACACATTCAATGCAAAATGTTATCAAAATAACATCAGCATTTTTCACAGAACTGGAACAAACAATTCTGAAATTTGTATGGAACCTCAAAAGACTTCAAATAGTTAAAGTAACATTGAAAAAGAAAAAACCAGGGGCATCACAATTCTGGACTTCAAGCTGTACTGCAAATCTGTCATCGGCAAAACAGTATGGTATTGACTCAAAAACAGACACACAGATCAATGGAACAGAATAAAGAACCTAGAAATGGACCCTCAACTCTGGTCAACTAATCTTCAACAGGGCAGGAAAGAATGTCCAGTGGAAAAGTCAGTTTCTTCAACAAATGGTGTTGGGACAACTGGACAGCCACATGCAGAAGAATGAAACTGGACCACTTCCTTATACCACACACAAAAATAAACTTAAATGGCCTAAATGTGAGACAGGAATCCATCAAAATCCTAGAGAACAGAGGCAGCAACGTCTCTGACCTTGGTCAGCAACTTCTTGCAAGACATGTCTCCTGAGGCAAGGGAAACAAAAGCAAAAATGAACTACTAGGACTTGATCAAGATAAAAAGCTTCTGCATGGCAAACAGTCAACAAAACTAGAAGGCAACCTGTGGAATGGGAGAAGATATCTGCAAATGACATATCAGATGAAAGGCCGTTATCGAAGATCTATAAACAACTTCTCAAACTCAGCACCCAAAAAAACAAATAATCCAGTCAAGAAATGGGCAGAAGACATGAACACATTTCCAAGGAAGACATCCAAATGGCTAAAAGACACATGAAAAAATGCTCCAGAAAGAAGTGGATCATATAGTATTTGTCCTTTTTTAACTGGCTTTTATCACTATGATTTTCTCAAGGATCATCTATGTTGTAGTATGTGTCAGAATTTCCTTCCTTCTATAAGGCTGAATATTACATTGTATGTCTATACCACATTTTGTTTATCTATTCATCCATGATAGAAATTTAGGATTTTTTAAAAATCTGATGGAAATTTGGTTTTTTTTTCCCCACTTTTTGGCTCTTATGAATAATGCTGCTGTGAACATGGGTGTACAAATATCTGTTTGATTCCCTGTTTTCAATTCTTTGGGGTATATATCCAGAAGTGGAATTGCTGTATTACATGATCATTCTATGTTTAATTTTTTGAAGAATCACCACACTGGTTTTCAGAGTGTGAAAACTTACACACCCAATTGAGCATAAGGATTCCAATTTCTCCAAATCCTCACCAATACTTATTTTCTGTTTCACAGTAGTCATCCTAGTGTCAGGTACAGTACCCTACTTAAGTCCTGTAACAGTTTTCATTTCCATTTATATTTGAAAATGTTAAAAATTCAAAAAAATTTATTAATATAGTCTATATACTAAAACTTATGGTAATATAAACTTTGCATAATAAATGATCATTATATAATATTAAGTAGAGAATGAGGAAACAAAAACATAAAAACAATGCAGTCAAACTAGGGGGAAAAAGTGAGGTAAAAACCAAAATGTTAAAAGTGGCGAGATTTAAATTTAAAATTGATTTTACTTTATATTTTTCTTGTGTTTTCCATAATTTTTATAATAAGAAAAAATGGCTATAAAGAGAAATGAGGGTGAATACCATTATAATGATAAAGATTTAGGAGCAGATGTAGACTTGGTTAGGTAGTAAATAGAGACATGGGGAGGGGGGAGGATAGAACCAACTCAAAGTTATTGAGACAAAAATAAAAATGACATGTTTAGAAGACAATATCCACTTAGTTGCCCTGCAACGTGTATAGATCTGAAAAGGGATTAACTAAAACAAAAAGTGAAAACAAGGCTAGACTCTGAAGGGCTTAGACAGTTGTACTTTATTCTATAAGTACTTAGGCTCATCATTCTTCCCAGTGTTCAGGCCTCCACTAAGTTTTGATGATGTTGGAATCTTTCTTTTCTGCCTCTAGTCATTCTGGCACTCCAATACTTTCAAAGAAATGCAGTAATATAAGTTTAATAGACAAATATAAGTTTCACAAAAGTAATATTCCAGAAGATGAAAAACAACATCAAGACCCAGTTTCATGGATCTAGAACGTAAATTAGTGATTCTGAAAGGAAGAGTGATTTTTGCCCTCAGGGGACATTCAGCATGTCTGAAGACATTCTGGATTGTCAGGACTGGCAGGATGCTGCTAAACATCCTCTAAGACATAGACCATTCATCCAGCACTGAAGCCTCCTCAGTACCTAGAATAATGTCTCACATGTGATAGGTACTCAAAAATGCCCAGTGTACATATGTGTGTGTGTGTATAGTACGCGCGTGTGTGTACACACACACATATGCGCAAACTGAGGCTCAGAGTGTTCAGATATTTAGAAAATAGCAAGGATGAGAATCAAATTAAAGTCTTCTAACCAAGTCCAGGCTCTTCCATCTCTGTCTTCTAGCAGTTTTGTTAATATTTTTCAAAAGATTCTTTAAAAGTTCATATCCTTTGATTTAGCAGTTCCAGTTTAAAAAATTGACCCTAAAAAGTTATCACATAGTTGTACACTGATTATATATACATATTACTTAAGAGAGATATTTTTAAAAATCTTACTGTACTCAGAATAGGACAAATTATGATGTATCCACTCAATGGAATGTTATTAAAGATAGAAAAGCATACATATAGCATCTGCCTTTAGCTCAGGTTATGATCTCGGGATCCTGGGATCAAGCCCCATATCAGTCTCCCTGCTCAGTGGGGAGCCTGCTTCTCCCTCTGCCTGCTGCTACCCCTGCTCTTGTTTTCTCTCTCTGTCAAATAAGTAAGTGAAATCTTAAAAAAAAAAAAAAAAAAAGATGAAAAAAGACACTGAAGATTTAACAAAAGACACTGTTAAATGAGAGAGGAGCAGAGCAGGTTACAAAATAATGTGTATAGTATGATTCCATGTAGACACATATATTTCCATTGGAAAACAATCAGGAAGGGTAAACATCAAAATGTTACTGATAATTTTTTCTAAGTGGTCAGATCTGTAGTGATGTTATTTCTTTCTTTTTGCTTGTGGCATGTTTCCTAACCTATTAAAAACATATACAGTATGGGTACTATGGGGAGGAAGAAGGGAGAGGCTATTAAAAATCTGCTAGGTTTTTTAAATCTACCCTGTTTCTTGGTTAAAGAATGAGTAACTATAAATCTACTAGACAGATGGGACATCTGTGTGGCTCCATCGGTTAAGCAGATGCCTTTAGCTCAGGTCATGATCCCAGAGTTCTGGGACTATGTCCCACATCGGGCTCCTTGCTCAGCAGAATCCTGCTTCTTCCTCTACTTCTGCCTGCTGTTCCCCTGCTTGTGCTCTCTCACTCTCTAATAAATAATAAAATCTTAAAAAAAATTTATTAGAGGGACGCCTGGGTGGCTCAGTTGGTTGAGCAGCTGCCTTCGGCTCAGGTCATGATCCCAGCGTCCTGGGATCGAGTCCTACATCGGGCTCCTTGCTCGGCAGTGAGCCTGCTTCTCCCTCTGCCTCTGCCTGCCACTCTGTCTGCCTGTGTTCGCTCCTGTGCTCTCTCTATCTGACAAATGAATAAATAAAATCTTAAAAAAAAATTTATTAGACAGACCATTTGATTTCTCTCTACTTAGGCATAGTATTGTGATCTTTTTCAAAGAGAAAAATAGTAATTTTTAAAAAGGTACTTAATAGCTAAAAAAAAGATAGGAAGTTGTCAATAGCAACTAGCAATCTATACCTTTATAAAACTTAGATAACAGAAAAGCTACACTAAAATGCTTTCTAAGCCAAATGTACAGTGATATTACACCTATTGTTTTTTAAATTTACAAACAAAAGATTATTATCAAACTAATCTCTAAGGTTGAGCATTAAGCTGAGAATGAAATGATTTGTAGAAAATATAAGGATTCTTCCCAACCCACTTACAAAAATATGCTCTGTGAGACATCTGCTATGCTTACTCACTTAGACCATATGTTTCTCTGATTTCTTTAAAAGCATTAATTATTGGAAATATCAAATGCATTCATGTATCATATGAAAGGTTTATTTAGCTTAAATTACATTTGAGAGCTTGGTGGCTGTAAATGTCTCTGTAAGATTGCTAAAAAAAATTATAACCTATCAATATGGCATCTGGCAATGAGCCACTTAATTTCACTTTAATGTTTTACTAAGAACAATTTATTTGATTTACAATTGGTTACTTACTTTTACAGGGCTGTACTGAAATTTCAAGTTCAACAGACTTGCAATTGTGGTTTCTGTTTATATTGTAAGATTAAATCACTTACATTTATTAAGTAAAAATCTATTTTTCTAAGTTTTATTAACATTCAAGACTTGTTCAAAAAAGCAACATTGTTGGTTCTTTCTTTTGCAACTAGGAGTTAGAAAAAAAATCACTATTCATCTATCTCATTTTCTTAAAGAGTCAAATAGTTGCATATCTTGAAATAAACTTTTTAATGATAGTATTATCAAAAGTAGAAACCCCTTCTTTCCCATAGTATCACTGCTTCTTTATCTTCCTTCCTGGGATTTTTTTATTCTACATTGATAGACTTTATGAACTGATTTTTCTTTCAAGAATTTCAAGAAGCTAGTGGCAAATATCTGTGTAAGAAACACTTTTTAAATTTTACATTAAAAAATTATAACACATTTGGGGCATGTGGGTGGTTCAGTTGTTAAGCGTCTGCCTTCGGCTCAGGTCATGCTTCCAGGGTCCTAAATTGAGCCCTGCATCAGGCGGGAAGCCTGCTTCTCCCTCTCCCACTTCCCCTGCTTGTGTTCCCTCTCTCGCTGTCTCTCTGTCAAATAAATAAGTAAATCTTTTAAAAAAATTTATAACACATATTTTGAAGACCATATGCCTTGACAGCAACCTCTTTTAAACTGAAGCACCCCACCAAGAGATATATGAATAAGTACACAGGTGCCTGTGTACATGAGCATAGAAAATTTTAAGACAAATTGTTTAAAACAGTTATCCTTAGGTAGAGAGACTATAAGAAATTACATGATTTTTTTTTTTTTGAAGATTTTATTTATTTACTTGTCAGAGAGAGAGAGAGAGAGCGCGTGAGAGCAAGCACAGGCAGACAGGCAGAGGCAGAGGGAGAAGCAGGCTCCCTGCCGAGCAAGGAGCCCGATGTGGGACTCAATCCCAGGACGCTGGGATCATGACCTGAGCCGAAGGCAGCTGCTTAACCAACTGAGCCACCCAGGCGTCCCAGAAATTACATGATTTTTAATGTTTGGTTGTTTGTATGTTTGTTTCTACAGAACAGGTAATACTTAATAAAGACATAAAAATTTGAATGTTAAAAGAATTTTAAGTTTATAAAAACATAAAAATATTCCAAGATAGGTACATAATTATGTCCCCTCAGTATAATTATCTCAGAGAGGAACTCGAATAAAGTCCATGAAAATATAAATCTTTGATAAAATAAGCTAAATTATTCTATTATTATATCCATCACATCTAAAAAACAATGGTACAATCATACGGTATTTGTCCATTATATACCCAAAACTAGTATTACACTGTATGTTAACTACCTGAAATTTATGACCTGAAAAAAACAATGGTGCAGTAACACTTAAATAGATAGATAAATAGAAATATCTAAATACCTTAAAGTAAGCCATTTTTTCCAAATTTTGTATACATATGGGGATATATATGTTCTATATAAATTCAGAAATAACTTGCATTACCTTTCCTCCTAAATTAGACTTTGTGCTTTAACAGTGAAACAGCTAATGATTAAGAGATCAGAACTATGGTGGGTGAGAAACCAGTATAAAATAATATGGAGAACTCAGTGACGAAAAGCCAGCTCTGCACAACACTGAAAGCCATCTTTATGGGTATTTTAAAATGATTTTAGGAATCTGTCCCTGTGTCAGTAGGTGGAATAATTCTAAATTTAAAACTATTATTGCGAAGAGATCATTTAGTAACCCTGTCATTAATAAATGAAGAAAAGGAGGTTCTGTGGTTAATTGACTTTGCCAAGGAGACCGCTAACAACAGATCAAGGGCTTAAATAAGGCTCTCTTCCTGACTCTGCTTCTTCCACTGCAGCTAATTCTCAAAGAGGGGAGGATCTCAACAAACTGTTTCTGTAGGCAAAGTTTTATTGGAAAACATTCATTTACTGTTTGTTTTTATAAAGAAAGGATTGAGTAGTTGTGACAGATACCTTATGATCTACAGCCTAAAATATTTACCATCTGGTTCTTTACAGAAAAAAGTTTGCTGACTCTGAAGATTTTTTATCATACAATTCAGAAATTTCAGAACTTCATCAATAATAACCCATATGATGGGTTGTAATAAATAATACTAAATCCAGAACAACATTAACAGTTACCTTAAAAGGGGTTAATCCCACTACCACTACCACCACCAAGGAGTTGACTATTTGTCCATTTTCCTATTTTGACACAGACTTCTTTTAGAAAAGAAAAACTATAAAACTTAGAACCTTCTAAAGGAGAAATTAAGATCTGATCATTTAAACTGAAAGAGAACTCATATTTACTCCTATACTGTAAGATTACTTCTCATCTACAGGAATATATTTATAGATCACTGGCTATTTGGGAGACAGCATAGTAGATAAATCTAAGCAAAATGAATTAGAGAGGTCAAATGTATGACAGAATATTTTAGAAAAAGTCAAATTCATACACAATATTCCAGGAGAATATCTAAGGCACAAAGGATATATATCTATACCTACATATATATATATATACATATAATTTATATATTTATATAAACATCTACCCTATTAATCACTTGATTTGTTAAACTTTTAGCTTTTATCTCACTCTTCTCAAAAAAGAAAGCAAACATGCCTCCAGCTGACCCTGTTAGTAACAGATGCTCATACACCACAAAAAATATAAACCTCAGTGAGACTTAAATACAAAATACAATTTAAACAAAAGAAATAGACTGCTCAAGGAAAACAAGTTTATTTAAAGAAGAAGTCCCCACTAGAAGCTAATAAATCAGTAAAAGTTATTAATTTACTAGTGAAAATAGCATGGGATGAGGTTACATACAAACACACAACTCTTTTTTAAAGAATCCTGGACAGTTAGTTATAAAATGATATAGGATGTACAATAGGACTAAAAATTGCAATAACAAAGAAACCTGAAGACATATATGTCAAATGAGAACACAACAAACACACAGGACCTGAGACTTAAATCAGAAGACGTGGGTTCAAATCTCTGAGTTGCCAACAACTGTTAATACTGAGCAAGTTACTTCTTGATGCTTTAAGGTCCTTCTAGGATATTCTTTTTCTTCTTTTCTTTCCTTTCCTTTCTTTCTTTTTAGAGAGGGACAGAGGGACAGAGGGAATCCCACACAGGGCTTGAGATCATGACCTGAGCTGAAATCAAAGGTCAGATGCTTAACTACCCAGGTGCCCCTAATTTGCTTCCTTATAAAATAAGGGATTTTGGACTAGAGTTGTAAGGATCCTTCTAACCCCTCAATCAACTTTTTTTTGTCTTAGATTTTATTTATTTGAGAGCAAGAGAGAGAGAGAGAGCATGGTAAGGGCAGAAGGAGAGGAGAAGCAGACTCCCAGCTGGGCAGGGAGCACAATGCAGGGCTCGATTCCAGGACCCTGGGATCATGACCTGAGCTAAAGGCAGACACTTAACCAACTCAGCCATTCAGGTGCCCCTTAACGTATTTTTTTTAAAGACATTTATTTATTTGAGAAAGAGACAAAAAGAGCATGAATGGGAGAGTTAAAGGGAAAAGGAAAGGGAGAGCAAATCTCAAGCAGACTCCACCAAGATGAGCATGGAGCCTAATGTGGGACTTGATCTCATGACCCTGGTATCATGACCTGAGCCAAAACCAAGAGTTAGACGCTTAATGGACTGTACCACCCAGTTGCCCCAAATTAAGTTATTTGTAAGTAACCATTTATTAAATCACTGCTATGTGTCAAGAACCATATTAATGACTTTAATAACCTGTAGAAATTAGTGAATTTAGAAAAAGTATTTTAGGATAAATAATCCCTATCCAGTCTCATTCTTTTAAATACATGAAGAGACAGGAGATGAGTTTAATATGTGCTGCCTTAAAATATTAGTAAAATCATTCTTCGAAATCAGACGCTATGAATTCTCTAACTAAACTAGGTGACATTAGGCAAATCATATATTCTAAGTCTCCATTTATAACATGGGACCACCAACAATAATTCTGTAGATTTTGTGAGGAATAAAGATAACATGCACAGGTGAAAAGTTGAAAGATTTCCTCTGATGTCAGAGATAAGACAAGGAGGCCCTATCACTGATTCAAAAACGAGAAATAAGGAGAGCAATAAAATCAGTTCAATAAAGTTACAAAGCTAAGATATTTGCAAACACATAACTGAAAAAAGACTAGGATCCTCTATGTGTGTGTATGCCTGTGCATAGATTGATACAAATGAATGAGGAAAAGCAAGCAATCCAACTGAAAAAACAGACAAGAGATCCAAACCAGAACTCCAAAAGAGGAAAATCTCTGATAATACTATACAATGTAAAGAATGTGCCCAGACCAGAGTGCATTTGATATACAATTTGGAAAACAGTTTAACCTTATCTAGTCAAATTCAAGATACGGGCAGATTGTGACCCAAAAATAGCACTTTTAAGTATATCTTAAAGAAATACATGCTTAGGGGCGCCTGGGTGGCTCAGTGGGTTAAAGCCGCTGCCTTCGGCTCGGGTCATGATCCCAGGGTCCTGGGATCGAGCCCCGCGTCAGGCTCTCTGCTCTGCGGACAGCCTGCTTTCTCCTCTCTCTCTCTCTGCCTCTCTGCCTACTTGTGATCTCTGTCTATCAAATAAATAAATAAAGTCTTTAAAAAAAAAAAAAGAAATACATGCTTAGATGCATGTACAGAAGTCTTCACAGCAGCACTGTTTATAATGGGAAAAGCCTGGATATAATCCAAACATTATTAAAGCTGAATGGATAAATAAAATAAGGAGCATATATATAATAGAATACTACAAAACAATTAACTGAATAAATTATAACTAAATATAATATGATTGACTGACCCTTATAAATAAAATGTAAACTAAAGAAAGCAAAATACAAAAGAATACTTGTGGTATCATTTCATTCATATGTTAAAAAATAGAAAGAAATAAACCACACTGTTCAGAAATACATGCAGAGAAGGTGAAACTATTTCTAAAATGCAAATAAATTTTTATACCTGGGCAGAAGGGAGATGATTATTTTATTGGGAATGGTGTTGGGAGGGAGGCAGCTTCTGGGGTGTTGCCCATGATCTATTTCCTGACTTAGATCGTGAATACATGGGTGATCACTCTACACATATGTTGTATATGTACAACTGTACACATAAGTTGTACACCCATCAGTTTCTGGCACATAGGAAATAGCTAAGAAAGAAAGACACTATTACTTTATTATGATGATATTATTCTGACTACTATTTCTACTATTTTCACTGATATTACTACTAATTTCTCATCTGCAGACTATATATGACCCCTTAAGATACAAGATCAGAGAGAATATAAAGAAAAATGCCGGGGCGCCTGGGTGGCTCAGTGGGTTAAAGCCTCTGCCTTCGGCTCAGGT
>RCUC01171985.1:0-23622 GCA_003697995.1 Taxidea taxus jeffersonii
TCTGCCCGTGGGTCCTGTTGCTGTGCTTTAATAGAATCACCTTTTTGCACCAAAGACATCTCAAGAATTGTTTCTTGACCATCGGCTCCTGACCTCACCAATATTACAAAACTACATCAAGTATGGGTGTTGTTGGGCCTCACCAAGGGCTGATGTATACATTTTCATACAGTCTATCAGCTACTGCACTGGAATTTTTAGTGCAGGGAAATATCTTCCTAAATGGCAAGGCCTGTATAAATATTCTAAGATATATCATGAAGATATTAATCAGTTTAGCTATCACTGTATTACCTAATTCTCTCAGAACTGCAAAGATTTATTAATAATTCATCCACCAGGAACTTTTTGCTATAATAGCAACAGCTGTTAATTTTGAAAATACCTTTTATATTTTGGGTAAATAATATTTTCTAGTATCATAGAGATGGTTTTACCTCTTTATTTTTTAAAAATTTCCCTAAGGTAGGTTATTAAAAGTATCAGCTAAAGGGGAAAAAAATACCCTAAACACTAAGCTGTTTATACATCCTATTATAGGCTCAGTGGTTGTGTTACTTGTTTTAAACCTAAGGATGATTCATCACCTCTGGCCTGTGTTCATTCAACACTATCCCATTCAGTCAAGTGACCTGATAGTGAGCTGTTTGCATTATAAGCAAGGTAAACAGCAAGAATTTGATCTTATGTAGCAATTGCCCTTCAGTTCTTTTTACACCCCTAAATTATGTCCATCCCTCATGTTCAACTTTCCCAACAGCACAATCATAAAGAGGATTATTTTTGCCGATCATCATTTTCCACAAGGGCTGCTTACTGACAGTCCACTGGCATTTATTTGATAATTAAACCTCTATGTGCTGCTCAGCATCGTTCCAGGCACCGACATCGTACACTTGGCATTTTGGGGAAGTGGAGAGGGGGTGCAAAGTGGAGAAAAAGTCAATAAAACACATAATCACAAATAAAACAACAGTGTTAAGTGCTATAGGTAACTTAAAATAGGGTGTTGTAATGAAGAACGACTACAGCCTACCCTGAATCAGAAGTACAGGGTAGGCCCCCTCTCTGGTACCACTTAAAGTGATATCTAAAGACAAGAACAAAGGCACTGTTGCGAAGATCAGAGAAAAGCCCTGTAGGTAGGGCAAAGAGTGCAAAGGTCTTCAGATCTGATTAGTTCTGAGAACAACAACAAAAGAAGATGTCTAGAACAAAATAAATAAAAAAAATAAGGGAGAGAGTATAAAGATGTAAACCCAAAGACACAGATAGGGGCCTAAGGCTTCACTGTATGACTATTCAACAAGGTCTATAGAGCTTGATGTCATTCTAATGCAATAGAAAGTCACTGGAAGGTGTGAAGCAAGGAAGTAACATGATCTGATTTACTTTTAAGACAAATCAGAAAAAAAAAGATGAATCAGAGAAAAAAAATATTTAGGGCAATACTGCAGAGAAAAGATAATGATGGCTTGAAGCAACTGAAGATGGAGAGAGGTACAGTTACTAGGATTTGCTGCTAGAAGTGATGTGTCAGAGGTAGTGAGGGAAAGAAGAAACCAAGTCAATGCAGATTTCTGCCTTAAAACAGTGAGTTGACTAGCAATACAGTTTCTTGAGATAGAAAGGCAGCAGACAGAGGATCAAGAAATCTGTTTTGGTCATGGCCAGTCTAAGACATCTGTTACATAGAGATGATAGGAAGGATGTTGAATAAACAAGCGGAGAGTTCTGAAGCTGAGTCAAGCCTAGAGATACAGGGTGTCCTTGATCATTAAGACTATGGGACTGAATGAGGGCAGGGAAAGTACAAAAGAAGGGAGCCCAGCAATAAAACGGGGCCTTACACTTTGGGGCCTAGCAAAGGAGATGAAGCCAACAGAGCATACTTAGAAGGAACAGGCAATGAAGTGAGAATAAAACCAAGAGAACGGAGTTCATGGAAACCAAGACAAAAAAGTGCTTCAAGAAAGAGGAAGCGGTCCTATGTATAAAAAACTGATGAGAAAAAAGATAAGAGAAAAATCCACTCGATTTGACAACATGAAGGTTACTGGTGACTTTAATTGGGGGAGTGTCAGGAGAGAGAACAGAAACTGGAATAGAATGCAAGGAGAAGAAAACTCTGAGTAAGAATATATAAACAATGACCAAAGATGACTCTTTCAAAACTGGTGGTAGACAGAGGCAATAATAATTAGAGATAATAAGATACAGTTAAGAGGGGGAAAAAATAACGAGGAAGCAGGGGGAGAAATAAAGAATGAAGTTGTGAGGTAAAATATCTACCCTAGTTGGAGCAGCTGGTCTCCATAAGGTCTCCTGTCCATTTCAAGAAAAGAAAAGTCAGGGCACAGATATAGGCTGTCTGTTTTGGTGCTGAGAAAATGAGGAAGTTCCCATATGACTGCTATTCTCTTGATCAAACATGAAACAAAAACATTACCAAAATGGACTGTGTATTGTTTATAGAGAGAAAAGAAAGCACAAAGGAACCCTGGAAAACTAGAAAGCAAACATACTAGGAAAAAGGAAAGTAGAATTGAACTGCAAGGCAACATTCAATGCCCATTCAAGACTTGTAGCCATGAACTGAAAGTGAGACCAGTCAGCAGGTAGTTTCTGCTTGATGGAGGGCATGGAAGGGGACAATAACTGAACTGACTCAGTACTTGCCAGACAAAACTACCCCTGAGGGACGAGCAGGGCAGTCACAAGGAAGTGAGTAGAGTACAACTGAGGAATTTGTGAACTCAGGAGGACTATTTAAATAATGCTATTTTGAGGCACATCTTCAGCAATTTTCTCCTCTTTGTTAACCAGCTTAGCTTTATCAAATCCTCATTTGACAGTGGGTTTGAACATGATTAAAGCAGTTTTCCAACAACATCATCTATCGGAAATCTTTCCATATTATGACTCAACCGCAGTGACCAGAGAGGGAAAATTTTTCAATAAGGACTTTCTACATACAATAACTAGTGTGTATGTCAAAACATCACAAAAGAGCGATGATATGAATTTATCACTGAAATTTCAACTAAAACCAAATGAGCCAGAAAATAAAATATGCTTCTATCTGGAAACACACCTTCCTCCTTTTCTCTTTTTCTCCTTTTAAAGAATACTAGGGATCACCACGGGCCTAGAAAAGGGAAAGACTGAGGTCAAGGAACTTACACAATGAAGCTTATACCCCTGCTTATAGATTCTGACTAGTTTTTATGGTGGAAAAGAACAGAGAGAGGGCTTGGGGAGAGACCACAGGTAGGAGACAAAGGCTTCCTCTCTTCTCCCTCTGCCCTTGCCTTTCCTCCAAACTATAAGCTCCCAAAGGATATATGTATTTTTCCCTGATGTCACCTTTGTACCCCCAATGCTAGAATAGGCCTCATCACATAAAAGATGTTCAATAAATACATATTTAACTTAGAACACCCAGGCAAAGACACAGAAGACTGATGGTCCTGGAGAAAGCTAGCACAGATGGGACTTAACATTTTTGTTCCTGGAGGTTCTTAGAAATGAGCTCTATCAGGTAGACTGGCTCCTAACCCATCAGGTTGCCAGATGGGAGAGCAAGGAGACAATATCAAGAAATCACAATATCCCAAGAGCAAATGACAATTAAACAAACATGACTGGACTATTACTGTGAGAATTAATTAGTACCCCAAATGTTCAACACAATGCTTGGCACCTGTAGAAACTTAGTTAACCATTCTTTTTATCTCCACTTTTTGGCCTATGATAGTAATGTAGCATATTCATTAAGAGCACGTATACTAAAGGCAGAATGTACAGATTCAAATCTTGGCTTGGCTACTCAATAGTTGTGTGACCATAAATAAATTACCAAATCTCTCGAGGTTCTCATCAGTAAATGAGAAGAGTATAGTATCAATCTCACTGAGTTGAGAAGCCCATGAAATAACATATATAAAGGGCTCAGAACAATGCCTGTGATAGTTAAACATCAATAAACACTTATTTTTATTACCTTCATGACCAATCAAAGCTAATTACTGAACACTTTCACCTAGACTGAAACATTCTTAAGTAAAGGCTTAAACTTAGTAAAACTACCTTTCATTATAGCATTTACTAAGGAAATATTCTTCTAATTTTCTATTTAAGGACATTTCTAATTTACTGTAAGGAACTGTAAAGCTTGCATGCTTACTGAACAAAAGTCTTCCTTTCTTTCATTAAATAGGAAATGAAAGCTATGCATGTAAAATAATTACATTTCTTCCCTTTTTGGTGCCTCACTTGCAATAAAGCTTTAGATGATTGCAAAAACATTTTAGAAATTCCATGAAGGAAAAAAAATGTTTCCAATTTACTCTAAGTCTGTAATAGAACCTAAAATATGGTTTTCTGCCACAACTTATACACTCCTTATCACAGTTACTTTAATAATGAGTATTTAAAAGCTATTATAACTCTGGCTGGTTCCTTTTTCTTTTAGGCTTGAGGGCATTTTAGTATACAGTTATTTAAATAACAAAATAAGGTCACTATCATCTTCTTATGGCTTTCCGTAAGACAGTAATTCTAATTTTAACTCCTCAATTCTTTCTTTTTTAAATTAAGTAAAACAGTAAGAAGAGAGCAAACAGTCTTGGGTGGAAGGACTTTCATGTATTAGTTACAATTATCTCTAGCTACTTACATTATTTACTAATTTAAAGATAAGCTTTCAACTGCCAAGACATTCTGTATACTTAATTAGCACCAATAATAAACCTACTAGTTTCTATATCCATCAGATTCTTTTTAAAGTGACAATACATACCAAGTTTTGTAAAACATGCAAAGCAATCGTAATTATTACACAATACTTAAGAGAATATACATTGATACAATTACTTTGGAAAACTTAGCTGGACATACACATACCCTATGATCCAGCATTTCCACTCTTAGGTATACACACAGTAAGTTGTGTGTATGTGTTACCAAAAGGCATGTACAAGAATGTTCATAGCAGCTTTATTTATCAAAGTCCTAAACCAAAAACTACTTCTGTCAACCAAGAGTAGAATGGAAAAAATTAAGTATGGCTAATGTAGACAACAGGAAAGTACTTGGCAATAAGAAAAGAACCCACAGTAACATGGATGAATCTCAGAGACACAATGACATCAAAAGAAACCAGACACAGAAAGAGCACACACTTTATGATTTCATTTACATGAAATAGAAAAGTGGACAAAACTTGCCTATATTCAAAAATCTGAATAGTGATTAACTTTGGGAAAGTGCTGATCAGGACCAAAAGAGTGCAGAAATATTACAAATGGTTTTGTATAGTGATCTGTGCCCTGGTTATACATGTATATAAATTTTTAAGCTGTAAATTTAAGGTCTACTTATTATACTTCAAAGGTTACAAAAGGTTTAGGAAATTTTTTAAAACTAATTTAACTTCTAAAATGAAATCTCTATAAAGTTACAAAATGTCCCTTTTACTTTCAGAAAGATATATACACAAAATATAACAATAAAAGCTTTTTTCCTTTTAATTCTCTTAATTTTCTCCTTAAAAAACAGGACATCGTGAAAAAAAAAAAAAAATCCCAACAGCAACTTCAAGACCTACCTGGAGTGATATTTTCTAACTCTGGTTTTACTGAGAAGAAGGACAGAGAAGTCAAACTTTAGACTCTAGAAAGACTAACCTCAGCAGCTACTGAATACTCCCTTCACAGTTTCTGGTTGTACTGACTGGTCTCTTTAAGTGTGACAGCTTAGCCTATTTAAAAAGAAGAAGAGCCTGGAGATTTAAATGTTTATTTAAGAATTCTATAGTGGGGGGCACCTGGGTGGCTCAGTGGTTTAAAGCCTCTGCCTTCGGCTCAGGTTATGATCCCAGGGTCCTGGGATCGAGCTCCACATCGGGCTCTCTGCTCAGCAGGGAGCCTGCTTCCTCCTCTCTCTCTGCCTGCCTCTTTGCCTACTTGTGATCTCTTTCTCTCTCTCTCTGTGTGAAATAAATAAATAAATAAAATCTTTTTTTAAAAAAAGAATTCTATAGTGGTAAAAACAGGCTTCTAAATAATGTCTATTAATAAAAAAGTTAACTAACTCTGTATAATTAAGTGGGGAAAAAAAAATCCGTGATATTGCCCTAGACAGAACTTTTCTCATTGGCTCAAAATTACTTTGAATAATATATAAAATTTTCACAATCCTTCTCTAGTCTCTGTACCAAAACAAAGCATACCTTCTTCCTCTTCACAATTCTGTAACATGAATTATGACTGTTTCTTTACATTGTATTGTATAGAAAAATGACATGAAAATCTGTAAGTAATATCTTTGGTGATATATCCTTTTTTTCTATTGATATGTCCAACAGATACTGCTTGTCTATGGTAAATGACTATTTGGTGTATATCTTAGCTCACATTTACTTATTAAGCAAAGGAAGGTATACTTTAAATAAATTTCTTGTGTTTTTGCTTATAACATTCTATAGCCAACATGGCTCCAGAATTTCATCCCTAATCACATCTTTTCAGCTTCAAACACATCAAAAAATGTTATGTGAGAAAACCCATAAGATTAGTCAGGCTCAGAATTGAGATGAACATCTTCCCAGAGCAGAAATCAGATGGAAAGACAGAGCAGAGAGACAAACTGAAAGTCACTTCCCTATAGAGAGCACTATGAGCAGGGAATCTAGTCCCCTGCCTGAAAACAGGAGGTATAGCAAGTCTTTCTAAAATGACCTTAAGAAGAGGCATATTAATGCCAACTCAGCAGAATGTTCCTTTCTTATTAGTAAAATTCAGTTTTAAGTAATAATTAATATGTGTGGTACCCTATTTCAAAAATCTTAACAATATGACCATTGTTCTGATAGGCTTCAACATATTCTGTCCCAACAAAAATTGTATCACAGATACTTCCATTAGCAGTCAGTTTAACTCTCAGTTTATACGGATAATCAGTTCTCCTTATTTACCATCTCTGTCTAAGTAATCCTTTTAATTTTTTTTCATAAAAGAAAAATAACTATAATTTATTTGTACATAAACAAAGACAATTAAGTAACCAATACCAAAATATCTGTGATTTATTTGTGTACAAGAAATGGAAAAGACAGTCATTTCCTTAGATGAACGATCCCCCTGTGTTCTGTGGATGGAGGGGAGTTGTTCCCCACAGGTGTAAGAACTGGGTACCTCACTTCTCAGTGCTGTGCATCAAGAAATGCAAGTGTAAAAAACATCACAGAAAATCCCAACACCCCTAAGTTTTACACTTGGAGGATGAGAGAAGACACAAGGTATAATGAGTGAAAGCTGGGGAAATTATAGGAGGGCAGGAAGAAACTGTTAGAAAAGAGGCTAAGTCCCACCGCTGTGGAAATCAGATTACAAGTGACTGAGCTGCAAGACAGTCAACTCCATGGCAAATAATGCCACGTAATTCCTGATTCCTTCTTTTCTCATCTCTTCTCCTATCTTCTAACTATCTGTGAATGGAAATAGGGACATTCTAAGCAATCCTTTTAATTTTTTTATATTTTCACGTCACTTTATGCTTACTTTGGAGAAGAATCAAGGGAAAATAGAAAATTACATTAAAAAGTTCAGTAAGAACTGAAATATGGAAAACACAGATTTTAATTCCACACGTTTCTGTTTTTGAGAGTATAGACAATATTCTTGAAAAACGTGTGAACATAGAACTTATTGGTCCTGTAAACACTGATTCCAGATTTCAAGTTTTCCCTAATAAATGGCTACTTCCCAGTTCTTCCTACTCTTGCATCATTAAAGCATGATATTTTCTAAAATGCCGACAGCTCATAATTTTGTTGATGAGAGAATAACCACTTCTTTGCTCCATAATTACAACAAAATATACTGCAAGAAAATAAGATACTGTCACATGCTATGACATTAAAAAAATTGTTAAATGAAAGAAGCCAGTTACAAAATACCACATGTTATCAGATACCATTTATATAAAATATCCATAGCAGGCAAATCCATAGAGACAGAAAAATTAGTGTTGGCCACGAGGGATGCAGGGGACTTGGTGATCGCTAATAGCTAAGGGGTCTTTTAAGGGGTGATGACTGGACAATGGGGATGGTTGTGGAACTCTAATAACACAGTAAAAACCACTGAAATATACACATTAATGGGTGAATTTTATAATATGTAAGACATATCTCAATAAAACTATTATTTAAAAAAATAACATGGTAGAAAAATTTACAACTGGAAAATGTTATTAGCATGGCTTTTCCACAAACTGGATACAAAAAGACTATCATAGATTATACTTCGGTAGTAAATATTCCACCCAGTTTGAAGAATGCCAACATTCTATGGGGACACACTTGCACTACCACAGATCTGGTGTCCTCCAGTCCAATTCTTTTCTTCCTCTAGAAGGAAGAGGGTTAGAAAGCCAGGAAGGAAGAAAGAGAAAATTGGGGAAAGCAGGTCTGATGAACAAACCTCTCCACCTCAACATCCCACCACCAAAGCCAAGAGTATCTCCTGGATACCATTTCCTAAAAGAAATCTTTATTACAACACCTTCCTGTGCTCTCTTTTGTTTGCAAATATGTTTGTCTGTGGCAAAACTGCGGAATATGAAAACCACAGGAATAGACTTTCATGATAAATGAAATCTGAGCATACTCAGTTTTTTTTTTAATTTTTTTAAAAAAATATTTTATTTATTTATTTGACAGAGAAATAGAGAGTACAAGTAGGCAGAGCAGCAGAGGGAGAGGGAGAAGCAGACTCCCCGCTGAGCAGGGAGCCTGATGCGGGGCTCAATCCCAGAACCCTGGGATCATGACCCGAGCCGAAGGCAGCCGCCCAACCGACTGAGCCACCCAGGTGCCCCCCCCCCAGAATACTCAGTTTTTAATGTAGTATCATATTTAGAAATAGGATTTACAAAGGGATGAAAGTAAAAATAACGAAGAAATGGGAATGGAAATAAATATCTGCTGCTGCCTATGATACTTTAGCAACAGGTCACCAATCTAACCAAGCAACTGTTGGCTATTGAGTTTGGGAACAATTTTTTTTTTTAACTAAGAAAACAGTAAACTATGGAGTTCTAAATTCAAATCCACAATCTGTTCTTGATTTGCTATGACTAGTCATAACTTTTTTCTATAAATTGACAGCTGGAGAGAGTAAACAATTTAAATTTGAGGAACTGTATATATATACTGACAATGAACACCTCTAGGACCTACACTGTGGTAATGAAATACTATTTTCTGATAAAGGGAACCAGGGCTCCCTAATAAAATGGCAGGCAGTTATAGATGTGGGGAAGGCAATGTACAAGATGAGCTTAAAACAATTATCATACCAAATATCAAGAAAAATATCATACTACTTACAGTAGCATCACAAAAAAGGCTCAGGAGCCAACCTGAAGAGGCTTCTCATCAAAGGATAACTTCAATGGAGAGACTATACCATATATGCTTAAATTCATGAATACATAATGAGACCAAAAAAACCCCTAATTATACACAACTGAAGGATGCTAATGAATCAACTCATTATTTTGAAAACTATTAGATTAAGGGAAAGAATGAAGCTGCCTTTCCTATATGAATTATACTACCAGGTAAGCAAAACTAGTACGAGTATTTCAACTACTGAATGAAAAAGAAAAAAGAGAATTAGGATATCACCATTTTGCAGCTCCTAATAGATTCCTGAACATAGGTATTAAGATAAATGGGCTAACAATCTCAAGAAGAGAAATAACCAGGTATTATTTCCTGATGGAAATATAATTATGACATAATAATCTAGCTTAAAAAAAATCAAATGGGAATGCATCTACCCAATTATAGGAAATACAAAGGGCAAAAGAAGTATGGAGATGCAAACCAGCAAAAGTCATACTATAGGAAAGGAAAAGACACCCTTTTCCCTACAAGAAAATTACAAAGAAAAAAGAAGAGGTGAAGAAGGAATAACGAGATTAAAAAGCTTAAAAGACATACCATTCTGATCTGCATTTTGATACAAACTAACAAACTGAGAAAAAAAAAACTATGACGTGTATGAGCTAACTAGAAATCTTAACATTATAGGGTATTTGGTGAGAAATATGTAATGACTTGTCTTTTTTTAGTATATATGATGGCACTTTGTTGTTTTTTTTAAGACACCTTATCTTTTAGAGATATATAGTCTACAGCCATACCACCCTGAACATGCCCAATCTCGTCTGATCTCGGAAGCTAAGCAGGGTCGGGCCTGGTTAGTTCTTGGAGGGGAGAGATATATAATGAAATGTTTGTGGATAAAATGATATAATTGCCCAGATTTGTTTCAAAATAATATGGGGAGAGTAAAGGTATAGTTGAAACAAAATTGGGCATAAGTTGCTGAAGCTGAGTAATAAGTATATAAACATTTGGCATTTTCCATTTAAAACTTAACAAAAAGATATTCTAAATATCTGGACTAAATTTACATTTATAAACACAATATACTTTGGGCAATAAATCCCAAAGATGTATGATCTTATAATTAAGGCAAATTTATGTTAATATTTTAACTACCTTGCCCTGACAATTTTTTTTTAAAGATTCTGTGTTCTATCACAAACATTTGTTTCAAAGACAATTCTCAATATCTTTGGGCCTTCTAAAATGACTTAAAGAGTAATTCCTTGTTCCTTTACAGATCCTACTGGCTTCTACTTGATTTTTAGAGAACTCAAAGCAGCCAGGCAGTAAAAAATAAATATTAAATTCATTTTCTGACCTTCCTTTACAATCAACAAAGAGATGGAGTCACAAAGGATTTAAGCTTTATGAAATCTTTGCAAACTTAGAAATAGAAGAGTTACCAAGGAGATAACAATAAAAACAAACAAAACAGAGACAAAGGATACTCTCAATAAGTACAGAGACTGGTTGTCATTTAAAAAGACCTTTTCAATGGATTTTAATCCAGAATTGTGGCTGAAGAGAAAAAGTCCCAGTTTTCTACAAGCATAGATAACAGCCAGGCAGAAAAACAGGGAAGTCCAACACTCTATTCTGTATCATTACAAGGAACCATGATTATACAAACTGCTTTTAAACCTCTTAGAGATCAAAAGTTTAGCCCAAATCAAGTGTATTTTTCCTCAGATGTTTTCAAATCAATTATGAAGAAAGGAGTACTTCTACTTCCCCTTGTAGCAGCTGAAGGAATTTTAAGTTAACAATGCTATAATAATAAGGTCCTAGGTAAGAAATATTAAGGACAGTGGACTAGTATCTACTTAGCAGAATCATACAAGTTTAGCTTCAACAGGCTTAGTGGTTAAGAAGTTGAGTAAATGGGGGACGCTTGGGTGGCTCAGTTGGTTAAGCAGCTGCCTTCAGCTCGGGACATGATCCCAGCGTCCTGGGATGGAGTCCCACATCGGGCTCCTTGCTTGGCAGGGAGCCTGCTTCTCCCTCTGCCTCTGCCTGCCACTCTGTCTTCCTGCGCTCGCTCCCTCTCTCTCTAACAAATAAATAAATAAAATCTTAAAAAAAAAAAAAAAAGAAGTTGAGTAAATGGAAAAGAAAATAGAAGACTATGCTCTTGCTATATTTCATCTCCATCTGAGTCTGCATGTTACTACAAAATCTGGGAGCCCATTCTAGATCTGCTAAATCAAAATAACTAGAGGTGGAAGGACTCTTATATCGTCTGAGGACTACTGCTTCTGGGAATGAATCCCTATCACCAAAACCTATCTGCTGGTTGACAGAAAAATGGAATCGGGGAGAATTTCTTAGATTCAATGCAATTCCAGCTATCATCAATATATCTGAAATAGACATTTGCTAATAAAGTAAATGCATATTTCATCATTAAATTCAAAGTACTAAACCAGTGCTATAATTTAAAATCTAATGATCAGTTAAAATATCTTTACATACAGATATAAATGCAGAGAATTGGCATAATAATATCATTTTAGGCTCTGGCTAATGTAAAGTTCTGACGGTGGTAATTACTAAACATCACACCAGTCAGTATCTTTCCTTGGTAAAGAGCCTTTTACATTAGAAATAATTCTATACACATTATCACATGAAGGCAGGAATTTTTTCTTATTACTGAATTTCTAATGTTGTGTATACAATGACTGCTTAATAAATACTTGCTGAATGACTAAATGAATGAACCTGATACAATAGCCCCTTGGAGTCTGACAAGGCTATTTGTTAAAAAGCAAAATAAAAACCATTAAAACAAAAAGGCCTTTCAATCATTCTTCCACAAAGGCAGATGGTGGCTAATCTACTTTTATAAAGATAGCACACTCCATTCAAGCCTCAATTATCTCTTGCTTGCACTATCACTCACTGCTGCTCCTCCTGTCAGTACATCTTACAGTTTGCAGCCAGGATATCATCTTACTAAACCATTGCTCAAATCAATATACTTCCCTACTCAAAATCAGAAGTGACCCACTATTTATCATGAAACTTAAGGTTTTTTTCAAGATTATCTTTGTCTTATACTCCATTATTATCTTACACTCTGGTTAAACTGTATTATTTACTATTGCCAAGATGTGCCTTATAATTTCAGTCATTTTTTCAGACTATTCCCTCCGCTTGTTGCCCTCTCCTTCTCTTTCCTAAATACCTTCCAAAGTTCATGTCAGATAAAACCACCACCACGAAGACTTTCCTAATAATCCCAACATGTTATTTCTGACTTCTCTTAACCTCCATACTCTGTACCTCTGCTGCACACTCACTCATTAAATATCTGGATGCAAAACAGTCGTAGCATTTAATCTCCTTGAAAGCAACCAAATTCCTTTTAAAATACTTTTATCAAACTTACACTTAAATCACATAGAATAATCACAGTAGCCAGAACAAGACTCGCACTTGGTCAGCATGCTTTCTACCGTAAAGAGAGGAGGGCTGAGTGTGCGTGGGATTAAGAACTTAAGAAGACACACTCAAAGAACTGAATTCAGGTGAAATGAAGAAACAGGATGTAAAATACAGTGCACATCTCAAGGTTCTAAAGCTACACAGCCGATGAAGCTAAAAGGGAAAGTTTCAAATGATGAAATGTCTAGAGAGTACTGGGCCCAGAGGGATAAACAAAGACCACAGAGTCATCTCAAAAAGGTTATTAATATTCACTGCTACCAATATCCTCATCAGATTGTAAGGATGTTCATACCATGTAGTAACTCTGAAGTGGTAAGACTTGTTTTCATAATCTACAATTAAAACCCATTCTGGTTACTTTAGAAGCAATAGCTCAAGAATACTTACCATTGCTACCAGAAAAGAAAGTATTTCTCCAGATCCACAGCTAATATTAAATATAGTAATAATAATAATGGGGGCCAGGCTGGTAGCAAAAGGCCATAAATCAAGGCAAGAAAGAAATCTAAAAGAGACGTATATCTAGAACAGCCATCTTTTGACAGGCCACAAAACAGGGAGAGCTGGAAACCCCAAGGCTAGGGGTTCCATATATATATACATATATAGATACATAGATATATAGATAGATACTTTTTTAAAATAAGAGAAGGAATGCCTCCCAGGTGAGTGGAGAAACACCTTGTCCTTTTACCACTGCATATTTTTTACTTTCTGGTCAGATTATATTGCTTTGAGTCAAATGCCACCAGGTGAATTCATGAATAAAGAAAATCCATCTGGGTGGTTCAGTTGGTTAAGCTTATGCCTTTGGCTCATGACCCCAGGGCCCTGGGGTCAAGTCCCATATCAGGCTCCCTGGCAGGGAGGCTACCTCTCCCTCTGCTGGCTGCTATCCCTGCTCTTGCTTTCTCTCTCTGTCAAATAAATAAATAAAATCTTTAAAAAAAAAAAAAAAAAAGCCAGACTTCAGAAACATCCCACGCTCACGAATTATAAGAACAAATATTGTTAAAATGTCTATACTACCCAAAGCAATCTACACATTCAATGCAAAATGTTATCAAAATAACATCAGCATTTTTCACAGAACTGGAACAAACAATTCTGAAATTTGTATGGAACCTCAAAAGACTTCAAATAGTTAAAGTAACATTGAAAAAGAAAAAACCAGGGGCATCACAATTCTGGACTTCAAGCTGTACTGCAAATCTGTCATCGGCAAAACAGTATGGTATTGACTCAAAAACAGACACACAGATCAATGGAACAGAATAAAGAACCTAGAAATGGACCCTCAACTCTGGTCAACTAATCTTCAACAGGGCAGGAAAGAATGTCCAGTGGAAAAGTCAGTTTCTTCAACAAATGGTGTTGGGACAACTGGACAGTCACATGCAGAAGAATGAAACTGGACCACTTCCTTATACCACACACAAAAATAAACTTAAATGGCCTAAATGTGAGACAGGAATCCATCAAAATCCTAGAGAACAGAGGCAGCAACGTCTCTGACCTTGGTCAGCAACTTCTTGCAAGACATGTCTCCTGAGGCAAGGGAAACAAAAGCAAAAATGAACTACTAGGACTTGATCAAGATAAAAAGCTTCTGCATGGCAAACAGTCAACAAAACTAGAAGGCAACCTGTGGAATGGGAGAAGATATCTGCAAATGACATATCAGATGAAAGGCCGTTATCGAAGATCTATAAACAACTTCTCAAACTCAGCACCCAAAAAAACAAATAATCCAGTCAAGAAATGGGCAGAAGACCTGAACACATTTCCAAGGAAGACATCCAAATGGCTAAAAGACACATGAAAAAATGCTCCAGAAAGAAGTGGATCATATAGTATTTGTCCTTTTTTAACTGGCTTTTATCACTATGATTTTCTCAAGGATCATCTATGTTGTAGTATGTGTCAGAATTTCCTTCCTTCTATAAGGCTGAATATTACATTGTATGTCTATACCACATTTTGTTTATCTATTCATCCATGATAGAAATTTAGGATTTTTTAAAAATCTGATGGAAATTTGGTTTTTTTTTCCCCACTTTTTGGCTCTTATGAATAATGCTGCTGTGAACATGGGTGTACAAATATCTGTTTGATTCCCTGTTTTCAATTCTTTGGGGTATATATCCAGAAGTGGAATTGCTGTATTACATGATCATTCTATGTTTAATTTTTTGAAGAATCACCACACTGGTTTTCAGAGTGTGAAAACTTACACACCCAATTGAGCATAAGGATTCCAATTTCTCCAAATCCTCACCAATACTTATTTTCTGTTTCACAGTAGTCATCCTAGTGTCAGGTACAGTACCCTACTTAAGTCCTGTAACAGTTTTCATTTCCATTTATATTTGAAAATGTTAAAAATTCAAAAAAATTTATTAATATAGTCTATATACTAAAACTTATGGTAATATAAACTTTGCATAATAAATGATCATTATATAATATTAAGTAGAGAATGAGGAAACAAAAACATAAAAACAATGCAGTCAAACTAGGGGGAAAAAGTGAGGTAAAAACCAAAATGTTAAAAGTGGCGAGATTTAAATTTAAAATTGATTTTACTTTATATTTTTCTTGTGTTTTCCATAATTTTTATAATAAGAAAAAATGGCTATAAAGAGAAATGAGGGTGAATACCATTATAATGATAAAGACTTAGGAGCAGATGTAGACTTGGTTAGGTAGTAAATAGAGACATGGGGAGGGGGGAGGATAGAACCAACTCAAAGTTATTGAGACAAAAATAAAAATGACATGTTTAGAAGACAATATCCACTTAGTTGCCCTGCAACGTGTATAGATCTGAAAAGGGATTAACTAAAACAAAAAGTGAAAACAAGGCTAGACTCTGAAGGGCTTAGACAGTTGTACTTTATTCTATAAGTACTTAGGCTCATCATTCTTCCCAGTGTTCAGGCCTCCACTAAGTTTTGATGATGTTGGAATCTTTCTTTTCTGCCTCTAGTCATTCTGGCACTCCAATACTTTCAAAGAAATGCAGTAATATAAGTTTAATAGACAAATATAAGTTTCACAAAAGTAATATTCCAGAAGATGAAAAACAACATCAAGACCCAGTTTCATGGATCTAGAACGTAAATTAGTGATTCTGAAAGGAAGAGTGATTTTTGCCCTCAGGGGACATTCAGCATGTCTGAAGACATTCTGGATTGTCAGGACTGGCAGGATGCTGCTAAACATCCTCTAAGACATAGACCATTCATCCAGCACTGAAGCCTCCTCAGTACCTAGAATAATGTCTCACATGTGATAGGTACTCAAAAATGCCCAGTGTACATGTGTGTGTGTGTGTATAGTACGCGCGTGTGTGTACACACACACATATGCGCAAACTGAGGCTCAGAGTGTTCAGATATTTAGAAAATAGCAAGGATGAGAATCAAATTAAAGTCTTCTAACCAAGTCCAGGCTCTTCCATCTCTGTCTTCTAGCAGTTTTGTTAATATTTTTCAAAAGATTCTTTAAAAGTTCATATCCTTTGATTTAGCAGTTCCAGTTTAAAAAATTGACCCTAAAAAGTTATCACATAGTTGTACACTGATTATATATACATATTACTTAAGAGAGATATTTTTAAAAATCTTACTGTACTCAGAATAGGACAAATTATGATGTATCCACTCAATGGAATGTTATTAAAGATAGAAAAGCATACATATAGCATCTGCCTTTAGCTCAGGTTATGATCTCGGGATCCTGGGATCAAGCCCCATATCAGTCTCCCTGCTCAGTGGGGAGCCTGCTTCTCCCTCTGCCTGCTGCTACCCCTGCTCTTGTTTTCTCTCTCTGTCAAATAAGTAAGTGAAATCTTAAAAAAAAAAAAAAAAAAAGATGAAAAAAGACACTGAAGATTTAACAAAAGACACTGTTAAATGAGAGAGGAGCAGAGCAGGTTACAAAATAATGTGTATAGTATGATTCCATGTAGACACATATATTTCCATTGGAAAACAATCAGGAAGGGTAAACATCAAAATGTTACTGATAATTTTTTCTAAGTGGTCAGATCTGTAGTGATGTTATTTCTTTCTTTTTGCTTGTGGCATGTTTCCTAACCTATTAAAAACATATACAGTATGGGTACTATGGGGAGGAAGAAGGGAGAGGCTATTAAAAATCTGCTAGGTTTTTTAAATCTACCCTGTTTCTTGGTTAAAGAATGAGTAACTATAAATCTACTAGACAGATGGGACATCTGTGTGGCTCCATCGGTTAAGCAGATGCCTTTAGCTCAGGTCATGATCCCAGAGTTCTGGGACTATGTCCCACATCGGGCTCCTTGCTCAGCAGAATCCTGCTTCTTCCTCTACTTCTGCCTGCTGTTCCCCTGCTTGTGCTCTCTCACTCTCTAATAAATAATAAAATCTTAAAAAAAATTTATTAGAGGGACGCCTGGGTGGCTCAGTTGGTTGAGCAGCTGCCTTCGGCTCAGGTCATGATCCCAGCGTCCTGGGATCGAGTCCCACATCGGGCTCCTTGCTCGACAGGGAGCCTGCTTCTCCCTCTGCCTCTGCCTGCCACTCTGTCTGCCTGTGTTCGCTCCTGTGCTCTCTCTATCTGACAAATGAATAAATAAAATCTTAAAAAAAAATTTATTAGACAGACCATTTGATTTCTCTCTACTTAGGCATAGTATTGTGATCTTTTTCAAAGAGAAAAATAGTAATTTTTAAAAAGGTACTTAATAGCTAAAAAAAAGATAGGAAGTTGTCAATAGCAACTAGCAATCTATACCTTTATAAAACTTAGATAACAGAAAAGCTACACTAAAATGCTTTCTAAGCCAAATGTACAGTGATATTACACCTATTGTTTTTTAAATTTACAAACAAAAGATTATTATCAAACTAATCTCTAAGGTTGAGCATTAAGCTGAGAATGAAATGATTTGTAGAAAATATAAGGATTCTTCCCAACCCACTTACAAAAATATGCTCTGTGAGACATCTGCTATGCTTACTCACTTAGACCATATGTTTCTCTGATTTCTTTAAAAGCATTAATTATTGGAAATATCAAATGCATTCATGTATCATATGAAAGGTTTATTTAGCTTAAATTACATTTGAGAGCTTGGTGGCTGTAAATGTCTCTGTAAGATTGCTAAAAAAAATTATAACCTATCAATATGGCATCTGGCAATGAGCCACTTAATTTCACTTTAATGTTTTACTAAGAACAATTTATTTGATTTACAATTGGTTACTTACTTTTACAGGGCTGTACTGAAATTTCAAGTTCAACAGACTTGCAATTGTGGTTTCTGTTTATATTGTAAGATTAAATCACTTACATTTATTAAGTAAAAATCTATTTTTCTAAGTTTTATTAACATTCAAGACTTGTTCAAAAAAGCAACATTGTTGGTTCTTTCTTTTGCAACTAGGAGTTAGAAAAAAAATCACTATTCATCTATCTCATTTTCTTAAAGAGTCAAATAGTTGCATATCTTGAAATAAACTTTTTAATGATAGTATTATCAAAAGTAGAAACCCCTTCTTTCCCATAGTATCACTGCTTCTTTATCTTCCTTCCTGGGATTTTTTTATTCTACATTGATAGACTTTATGAACTGATTTTTCTTTCAAGAATTTCAAGAAGCTAGTGGCAAATATCTGTGTAAGAAACACTTTTTAAATTTTACATTAAAAAATTATAACACATTTGGGGCATGTGGGTGGTTCAGTTGTTAAGCGTCTGCCTTCGGCTCAGGTCATGCTTCCAGGGTCCTAAATTGAGCCCTGCATCAGGCGGGAAGCCTGCTTCTCCCTCTCCCACTTCCCCTGCTTGTGTTCCCTCTCTCGCTGTCTCTCTGTCAAATAAATAAGTAAATCTTTTAAAAAAATTTATAACACATATTTTGAAGACCATATGCCTTGACAGCAACCTCTTTTAAACTGAAGCACCCCACCAAGAGATATATGAATAAGTACACAGGTGCCTGTGTACATGAGCATAGAAAATTTTAAGACAAATTGTTTAAAACAGTTATCCTTAGGTAGAGAGACTATAAGAAATTACATGATTTTTTTTTTTTTGAAGATTTTATTTATTTACTTGTCAGAGAGAGAGAGAGAGAGCGCGTGAGAGCAAGCACAGGCAGACAGGCAGAGGCAGAGGGAGAAGCAGGCTCCCTGCCGAGCAAGGAGCCCGATGTGGGACTCAATCCCAGGACGCTGGGATCATGACCTGAGCCGAAGGCAGCTGCTTAACCAACTGAGCCACCCAGGCGTCCCAGAAATTACATGATTTTTAATGTTTGGTTGTTTGTATGTTTGTTTCTACAGAACAGGTAATACTTAATAAAGACATAAAAATTTGAATGTTAAAAGAATTTTAAGTTTATAAAAACATAAAAATATTCCAAGATAGGTACATAATTATGTCCCCTCAGTATAATTATCTCAGAGAGGAACTCGAATAAAGTCCATGAAAATATAAATCTTTGATAAAATAAGCTAAATTATTCTATTATTATATCCATCACATCTAAAAAACAATGGTACAATCATACGGTATTTGTCCATTATATACCCAAAACTAGTATTACACTGTATGTTAACTACCTGAAATTTATGACCTGAAAAAAACAATGGTGCAGTAACACTTAAATAGATAGATAAATAGAAATATCTAAATACCTTAAAGTAAGCCATTTTTTCCAAATTTTGTATACATATGGGGATATATATGTTCTATATAAATTCAGAAATAACTTGCATTACCTTTCCTCCTAAATTAGACTTTGTGCTTTAACAGTGAAACAGCTAATGATTAAGAGATCAGAACTATGGTGGGTGAGAAACCAGTATAAAATAATATGGAGAACTCAGTGACGAAAAGCCAGCTCTGCAGAACACTGAAAGCCATCTTTATGGGTATTTTAAAATGATTTTAGGAATCTGTCCCTGTGTCAGTAGGTGGAATAATTCTAAATTTAAAACTATTATTGCGAAGAGATCATTTAGTAACCCTGTCATTAATAAATGAAGAAAAGGAGGTTCTGTGGTTAATTGACTTTGCCAAGGAGACCGCTAACAACAGATCAAGGGCTTAAATAAGGCTCTCTTCCTGACTCTGCTTCTTCCACTGCAGCTAATTCTCAAAGAGGGGAGGATCTCAACAAACTGTTTCTGTAGGCAAAGTTTTATTGGAAAACATTCATTTACTGTTTGTTTTTATAAAGAAAGGATTGAGTAGTTGTGACAGATACCTTATGATCTACAGCCTAAAATATTTACCATCTGGTTCTTTACAGAAAAAAGTTTGCTGACTCTGAAGATTTTTTATCATACAATTCAGAAATTTCAGAACTTCATCAATAATAACCCATATGATGGGTTGTAATAAATAATACTAAATCCAGAACAACATTAACAGTTACCTTAAAAGGGGTTAATCCCACTACCACTACCACCACCAAGGAGTTGACTATTTGTCCATTTTCCTATTTTGACACAGACTTCTTTTAGAAAAGAAAAACTATAAAACTTAGAACCTTCTAAAGGAGAAATTAAGATCTGATCATTTAAACTGAAAGAGAACTCATATTTACTCCTATACTGTAAGATTACTTCTCATCTACAGGAATATATTTATAGATCACTGGCTATTTGGGAGACAGCATAGTAGATAAATCTAAGCAAAATGAATTAGAGAGGTCAAATGTATGACAGAATATTTTAGAAAAAGTCAAATTCATACACAATATTCCAGGAGAATATCTAAGGCACAAAGGATATATATCTATACCTACATATATATATATATACATATAATTTATATATTTATATAAACATCTACCCTATTAATCACTTGATTTGTTAAACTTTTAGCTTTTATCTCACTCTTCTCAAAAAAGAAAGCAAACATGCCTCCAGCTGACCCTGTTAGTAACAGATGCTCATACACCACAAAAAATATAAACCTCAGTGAGACTTAAATACAAAATACAATTTAAACAAAAGAAATAGACTGCTCAAGGAAAACAAGTTTATTTAAAGAAGAAGTCCCCACTAGAAGCTAATAAATCAGTAAAAGTTATTAATTTACTAGTGAAAATAGCATGGGATGAGGTTACATACAAACACACAACTCTTTTTAAAAGAATCCTGGACAGTTAGTTATAAAATGATATAGGATGTACAATAGGACTAAAAATTGCAATAACAAAGAAACCTGAAGACATATATGTCAAATGAGAACACAACAAACACACAGGACCTGAGACTTAAATCAGAAGACGTGGGTTCAAATCTCTGAGTTGCCAACAACTGTTAATACTGAGCAAGTTACTTCTTGATGCTTTAAGGTCCTTCTAGGATATTCTTTTTCTTCTTTTCTTTCCTTTCCTTTCTTTCTTTTTAGAGAGGGACAGAGGGACAGAGGGAATCCCACACAGGGCTTGAGATCATGACCTGAGCTGAAATCAAAGGTCAGATGCTTAACTACCCAGGTGCCCCTAATTTGCTTCCTTATAAAATAAGGGATTTTGGACTAGAGTTGTAAGGATCCTTCTAACCCCTCAATCAACTTTTTTTTGTCTTAGATTTTGTTTATTTGAGAGCAAGAGAGAGAGAGAGAGCATGGTAAGGGCAGAAGGAGAGGAGAAGCAGACTCCCAGCTGGGCAGGGAGCACAATGCAGGGCTCGATTCCAGGACCCTGGGATCATGACCTGAGCTAAAGGCAGACACTTAACCAACTCAGCCATTCAGGTGCCCCTTAACATATTTTTTTTAAAGACATTTATTTATTTGAGAAAGAGACAAAAAGAGCATGAATGGGAGAGTTAAAGGGAAAAGGAAAGGGAGAGCAAATCTCAAGCAGACTCCACCAAGATGAGCATGGAGCCTAATGTGGGACTTGATCTCATGACCCTGGTATCATGACCTGAGCCAAAACCAAGAGTTAGACGCTTAATGGACTGTACCACCCAGTTGCCCCAAATTAAGTTATTTGTAAGTAACCATTTATTAAATCACTGCTATGTGTCAAGAACCATATTAATGACTTTAATAACCTGTAGAAATTAGTGAATTTAGAAAAAGTATTTTAGGATAAATAATCCCTATCCAGTCTCATTCTTTTAAATACATGAAGAGACAGGAGATGAGTTTAATATGTGCTGCCTTAAAATATTAGTAAAATCATTCTTCGAAATCAGACGCTATGAATTCTCTAACTAAACTAGGTGACATTAGGCAAATCATATATTCTAAGTCTCCATTTATAACATGGGACCACCAACAATAATTCTGTAGATTTTGTGAGGAATAAAGATAACATGCACAGGTGAAAAGTTGAAAGATTTCCTCTGATGTCAGAGATAAGACAAGGAGGCCCTATCACTGATTCAAAAACGAGAAATAAGGAGAGCAATAAAATCAGTTCAATAAAGTTACAAAGCTAAGATATTTGCAAACACATAACTGAAAAAAGACTAGGATCCTCTATGTGTGTGTATGCCTGTGCATAGATTGATACAAATGAATGAGGAAAAGCAAGCAATCCAACTGAAAAAACAGACAAGAGATCCAAACCAGAACTCCAAAAGAGGAAAATCTCTGATAATACTATACAATGTAAAGAATGTGCCCAGACCAGAGTGCATTTGATATACAATTTGGAAAACAGTTTAACCTTATCTAGTCAAATTCAAGATACGGGCAGATTGTGACCCAAAAATAGCACTTTTAAGTATATCTTAAAGAAATACATGCTTAGGGGCGCCTGGGTGGCTCAGTGGGTTAAAGCCGCTGCCTTCGGCTCGGGTCATGATCCCAGGGTCCTGGGATCGAGCCCCGCGTCAGGCTCTCTGCTCTGCGGACAGCCTGCTTTCTCCTCTCTCTCTCTCTCTGCCTCTCTGCCTACTTGTGATCTCTGTCTATCAAATAAATAAATAAAGTCTTTAAAAAAAAAAAAAGAAATACATGCTTAGATGCATGTACAGAAGTCTTCACAGCAGCACTGTTTATAATGGGAAAAGCCTGGATATAATCCAAACATTATTAAAGCTGAATGGATAAATAAAATAAGGAGCATATATATAATAGAATACTACAAAACAATTAACTGAATAAATTATAACTAAATATAATATGATTGACTGACCCTTATAAATAAAATGTAAACTAAAGAAAGCAAAATACAAAAGAATACTTGTGGTATCATTTCATTCATATGTTAAAAAATAGAAAGAAATAAACCACACTGTTCAGAAATACATGCAGAGAAGGTGAAACTATTTCTAAAATGCAAATAAATTTTTATACCTGGGCAGAAGGGAGATGATTATTTTATTGGGAATGGTGTTGGGAGGGAGGCAGCTTCTGGGGTGTTGCCCATGATCTATTTCCTGACTTAGATGGTGAATACATGGGTGATCACTCTACACATATGTTGTATATGTACAACTGTACACATAAGTTGTACACCCATCAGTTTCTGGCACATAGGAAATAGCTAAGAAAGAAAGACACTATTACTTTATTATGATGATATTATTCTGACTACTATTTCTACTATTTTCACTGATATTACTACTAATTTCTCATCTGCAGACTATATATGACCCCTTAAGATACAAGATCAGAGAGAATATAAAGAAAAATGCCGGGGCGCCTGGGTGGCTCAGTGGGTTAAAGCCTCTGCCTTCGGCTCAGGT
>RCUC01171986.1:0-10178 GCA_003697995.1 Taxidea taxus jeffersonii
GCTCTTTGCTCTGCATGGGGCCTGCTTCCTCCTCTCTCTCTGCCTGCCTCTCTGCCTACTTGTGATCTCTGTCTGTCAAATAAATAAATAAATCTTTAAAAAAAAAAAAATGCCTGTATATGAAAATGTCTACATGCTTATAAAGCTTCTTTGTGCTATTTCCTTTGTTTCCCTACTGTTACATTTCTAAATGTTTCTTCCTTATTATATACTCTGCACTATCTTGACCACAAAATTTTTTAAGAACCAAAGTTTTTCTCTCTAGATGATTATTCTTCCAGCAAGGAACCTATCATTAGGAGCAGGAGTCCTAAACCTCTGCAGATTGAGTAAGAATAACAGATGATAGGTACACTGATTTTAATAAAACCTAAGTATCGAAAGGCAATAGTATAGGAACCATAGATTCTCACCGCTCACACATCCTGAACTGTTCTTCTCAAGCTCCCAACCCAGAGGCTCATTTCTCAGGTAACTGCTGTAGCCCTTTTCCATACACAGCAACAGAAGGCAAGTATTTACATCCAAGGCTGTGAAACGTTACAGCCACTACATCAAAATGCTCATTGTATTTCAATGGTAAGGTTTTTATATAAGAGAGAAAATAAATATATGATGTTTAAAAAGTGGTTATATCTTGTGAAGTATAACAGAAACTATTTTGATATTTCCAATTTTTGGCAATAAAAGATAACATCTACTAATGATTTTAAAATTCCTTTGTAACGCAACTGGAAACTGTAAGAAATTTCACTTAAAGTTTACTGATGCATATTGGGGCGCCTGAATGGCTCAGTCAGTTAAGTGTCTTGGTTTCAGTTCAGATCATGATCTCAGGGCTATGAGATAGAGCCCCACTTCAGGCTCTGCATTCAGCATGGGGTCTCCTTAGGATTCTCTTCTCCCTCTGCCCCCCACCCCCAGGCTTGTGCGTGCGCATGCCCTTTCTCTCTAGATCTTTATAAAAACAAAACAAAGCTTATTCATGCATGTTAAAGAGAAAGTTAGCAGAGGAGAATTAAACCTATTTAAGTAACCTGGTTATAATCACCAACTTAATTATTTACTCCCTTAAAAAAATGTAATATTTAACATCTAAATTTAATTTGATGAAAGGTAAGAATTCAGTACACTATCATTAAAACAAAGTAATATTCAAAGAAATTAATTTTAACTGAAAATCAGTATTTCAAAAAAATATTTCAAAGAATTCTACTTAGCAAAGGTCTTATAGTCCTATCATTTGCAATTTATTAATTATTCTTCATGACCCTGGAATCAAGACAGTATGAGATGAAAAACACCAGTGAATCAATGTACATGTATTTATCCTAAACATCTACTACAAACAAGAAACTGTTAGAAATACAAAGAAACATAGACTTGGTCCCCACCTGTCTGGTGCATAATCTCAGGAAACATAACATCTATGCATCTGTGTTAGGTAAGAAAATTTATCTAAAAATACAATTAAACAATAATACAAAGTAGAAAGTAATAATATCAAACGTATAGCAATGTTGCCAGAATTTTGAGGAAGGGAAAAGTGTTATTAGTTGAGATATTAGAGGGGTTTCATGCAAAAAGGTAGAATGAGTAAGCTTTAGGTAAGAGGTGGGGAAAGGAAAGGACATTCTTACAACTCTTTGAAGGTAAAGATTGCTTCAATAAATGACAGAGAAAGAACTAGTATGTGCCTGCACTGTACACTTGAAGTGGATGTACCCTGTATATGTAATTTATGCCTTGGTTAGGTCAATTTTTAAAATTTCAACAAGTATCAAGGATGGTCCCCTTTACTGATGATTCCTTTATCATGCTTCCATACTTTCAAGATCAAATACGTTCAAAGCCAAGCTGCCATAATTATTTGCCCAATGCCTTTTAAAAAGCTAATGTTCTGGGACGCCTGGGTGGCTCAGTTGGTTAAGCAGCTGCCTTCGGCTCAGGTCATGATCCCAGCGTCCTGGGATCGAGTCCCACATCGGGCTCCTTGCTCGGCAGGGAGCCTGCTTCTCCCTCTGCCTCTGCCTGCCTCTCTGTCTGCCTGTGCTCGCTCGCTCTCTCTCTTTCTAACTAATAAATAAATAAAATCTTTTAAAAAAAAGCTAAAGCTAATGTTCTCTCTCCCTCTAGTTTGCCTAAGCACATCTATCTTGCACATCACTGCCAAAATAATCTTCCAAAAGAACCTTTCTGAATTAGGTCTACCTCTACAGACTTTGGAATCTTACCCACAGCCTTTCCTCCAAAAAAACAATCAAGATGGACTTTAAGGTTCTCTACAATTTGAGCTCAATCTACCATGCTGGTCTTATTTTTCACTACTCTTAATACATAGATATACATCTTTCTTCAAATATTTTTTCTATAGAGGTACTATTTTTCTAAATATACTTTGTCTATTTTCAGTTTCTATACCTGTCCTCAAGGTATTCCCTCCAAATGATATATTCTTGCCTTTCACCTTAATCCTACCTACAACTCAAAATCTACCTCAAATGTTTACACTTAAGCCTCAACTCTTTTCTGAACGCCCTTCAGGTATGATCTCTCCATTCTCTAAACTTTCACCAAAATCTGATTGCCCGTGAAAACTAAAAACATTTTTCTTTAATGTCATTCATAAGAGAATACTAGTCCTTGAGGAGTTCCCCTGATCTATATCCATAGATATATAACAGACTAAAATTTATACAGGACAATATAAAAGGACATGCTTAGTACACATTTTCACTCAAAAATTACTTAACAAAAGAATGATTATTCACATATTGTAAATATCCCCAAAGACATTCATATGTAAGACTACAAAAATAAGAAGGTAACCTCAATGGATTTTTTAAAAAATGAATTTTACCTTTTCAGTTGTAAGAGGTTTTGTGGGCTTTTCTGGCTCCTTTTCTTTCTTTTTCTCTTCCTTTTTTTTTTCCTTTTCTTTCTAAAACACAGACCATAGTTTTGATAAGTTTACTTTGTAAAAAAATGTCAGCTCTTAGCACATTTTTATTTTATTAGTTTGAGTCATTATTTGAGAAAGTGCTCAGCGATGACAATATCCAGTGATACTGAAATACAAAAGTAAACAGCAAATTCATATTGTCATTGAACTTATATGTTGGTAACACAACAGAGAATATCTTTTCTTTAAAAAAATTTAAGACAGGTGAAACAATTTGGAACTTCTTTGAAATTTTAGAATTTGTCTTAAACAAATGAGACCTCTACTCAATAAATTCTCACTGTATCTTTACATCAGGTTAGGCTTCCTAATAGCAACCACAATGTTGAGATTTAAATAAGAAGAAAAAGTAAACTGACTGTTAAAAGAGAATTCCTTATCACACAGATGAAGACAGATTATAACATGTGAACCTGAGGCAAAAAGGGAAAAAATGCCTTAATTTTTAAAAATATCACAAAACAAGGGGCACCTGTGTGGCTCAGCTCATTAAACACCAATTCTTGATTTCAGCTCAGGTCATGATCTCATGGGTCATATGATCAAGCCCCACTGTCAGTAGGAAGTCTGCCTGAATATTCTCTCCCTCTGCCCCCCCCCGCCACTTGCACGCTCTCCCTCTCTTTCTCTCTAATAAATAAATAAATCTTAAAAATATCACAAAACATGCTTAGTGTACTACATAATGCTGTGATTTTTAAAAGAACAAATACAATAATTTCTCATAAAAAATTTTAAGGATATGCCTAGTATCAAAGCAAACTGATTAGTAGATTTAATCCAATCCAATCTAGGTAAACTGTTTTGGTACTATGATGTCCACAATTTGCATTTCCAAGAAGAATAAAGCAGGGTATAACATTAAAAACTTAAGGGCCACAAACATGTCAAAAAAGAAAAATGAAATAAAAGATTACACCATAAGCATTTATAAGACATTTAAGGTAAGAGATACCTAGAAACCTAGAAGTGAATCACTACTACAAATGAGTATTAATTAGTACCTTAGTTTCCTAGCAGCAAATGGGAAAAGATAAACTGATGAACCTAGGAAAGGCAGAATAATAAACACACAAAACTTAGTCAAAATGCCTATGGGTTTGTTTGTACCTGTGTCTTTCAATGGTATTTGACACAACCTCTCTCAACAGTAAATAATTATTTATAATTGAGAAAAGACAACACTGGCAATTCCGAGGCTATAACATAAGGCATAAAATAAAAGTTCCTATGGGTGAAACACTGTGATAATCACCTTCCTTTCTAATTTAATTTATACAGTAAGTGTCTGAAAAAAATGTCATCATAGTCGTTCTACAAATGAAGGGGGAAAAAAAAAAAAAAACGTAGGAAAGCAAGGAAGAAAGCCACACAGCTTATCAGTAGGAGGACTGAGGGAAGACAAACACAAACTCTCAAGTCACTACTCATCGTCATCCAGTGCAGCACTGGTATTTATTACTATTCTTTCATACAACAATGGTTAATATTTACTGAACCCTTACTATGTGCAAGATACTGTCTTTACTCACTGAATCCTTAAAACAACTTTATAAGTAACCTTATCCCATTTACTAAGTGAAGAATAAATGAAATCTGCACCTCTACCTCTGAAACAATATTACATTATATGTTAATTAAATTTAAATAAAAATAAATTTAAAAATAAACCCAGAGCTAATATAAAAAATGAAATGAGCACAAATCCTTTATATATTATGAAATGTTTTCTAGATATTATTAATCAAATTTGGTAAGGAAGGCAATGTGATTAAACATTCTCACTAATACATTGGGGATGAACTGTTCTACACCCTCAAAGAACTGTTAATTTCTTAAGGAAGGCACTATCCTGAGAGCAGAGAAAAAGCTTGTCTTTCTAATCACTATGACTGGTAGGCACATATAACATCAGCAAAAACGAATTAGACTATATAGCTGGATTTAATATAGAGAGAGCACAATTTGGTGCTCTTCACCACTGGAATGTCAGCTGCTAAAATACGGCTGTCATCTAATCTGATTATGGCAGGGGTATTATGACACAAGCTTTGAAGTAACGTTAAAAACATAGGCTCTAAATTCAGGTCATATAGTTTGATCCACAGATGACTACCATCTCTAAAATCAAAAGCTGCTAAGAGATCAGAATACTGTGAGAACCTAATTTGTTTTAAACTATTTTCTTTTCTTTTTTTTTTTTAAGTTTATTTATTTATTTATTTGACAGACAGAGATCACAAGTAGGCAGAGAGGCAGCAGAGAGAGAGAGGGAAGCAGGCTCCTCACTGAGCAGAGAGCCCGATGTAGGGTTCGATCCCAAGACCCTGGGACCCTGACCTGAGCTGAAGGCAGAGGCTTAATCCACTGAGCCATCCAGGCACCCCTGTTTTAAACTATTTTCTAAGCAAGAACAAAATATACCTGTGTTTGGTATTGTAAAATAGTTCCGGAAACTTGGTTGCTATATATACAAATGATATAGTGAAACAGACCTTCTATATTAAAAAAACAAAAAACAGGGGTGTCTGGGTGGCTCAGTGGGTTAAGGCCTCTGCCTTTGGCTCAGGTCATGATCCCAGGGTCCTGGGACCGAGCCCCGCATTGGGCTCTCTGCTTGGCGGGGAGTCAGCTCCCTCCTCCCTCTCTCTCTCTCTGCCTACTTTCGATCTCTGTCAAAAAAAAAAAAAAAAACCACCAAAAAACAAAAAACAAAAAAACCCAAAACTGGAATAAATGTCCAGTTTCTGTAAGATAGCAAAAAACATGTTTTGGTTTCATTATACTCAAACTATACTTGAGTGATGTGATTAAAGGTCTTCAAAAAATTTTTATTATGTACTGCTACCTTAAAAAGTTGTGAGCATATGTACTCTATCACGTATATATATAGTTCTTTATAAAGTATATATAACACTATATTATGCATATTATAAAACATGTATAATAGAAATTTTGAGAGGATTACATTAAAAAAGCACATATAGACATCATAAATGAACTACCTCAGGGTTCTAATATTTAATGCTAAAGACATCATACTTTGGAGACCACTGAATTAGATCAAAGCCTTTCTTTTAAAACACTGAAGTATAATTTACACATAACACATAATTTCAGGTATACAAAATGATTCAATATTTATATAACACTGCAAAATGATCACCATCATAAGTGTAGTTTCCTCCTGTCACCATACAAAGTTTTTTAAGTGAAATACAGTACGGTTGCTCTAGTCACCATGCTATACATTACTACACATAACCAATAAGACCAATAGCAGGGAGCTTAATGCCTAGGTTTTTTTTCTAGTAGTTCTATGACTTCAAATCTTGCCTTCAAGTCTTCAATCCATCCTGGGTTGATTTTTGTATATAGAATAAGATACTCATCCAGTTTTCCCAAACCATCTATTGAAGAGACTGTCCTTTCTCCACTGTACATTCTCACCTCCTCTGGCATAAATTAACTGACCATATATATGTGGGTTTAATTCTGTGCTCTCTATTCTGTTGTAGTAATCTATGAATCTGTTTTTATGCCAATACCATACTGTTTTGATTACCATACCTTTGTAATATAGTTTGAAATCAAGGAACGTGATGCCTTCAGCTTTGTTCTCAAGATCACTTTGGCTATTCAGGATCTTTTGTGGTTCCATATAAATTTTAGAGACATTTGTTCTATTTCTGTGAAAAATGTGACTGGGATTTTGATACCGATTGCAGTGAATCTGCAAACTGCTTTGGGTAATACATTTTAACAACATTAATTATTCCAATCACTGAACATATAATAATTTCCATTTATTTGTGTCTTGTTTCATTCATCAGTATCTTGTACTTTTCAGTGTAGATGTCTTCCACCTCCTTGGCTAAACTACTTCTAGGTATTTTATTCTTTTTGATGTGATTGTAAATGAGACTGTTTTCTTAATTTCTCTTTCTAATCATCTATTGCTGGTGTATAGAGAGAAAAGATTTTTGTATGATTTTGCATCCTGCAACTTTACTGAAGTTGTTTCTCAGTTCTCACAGCTTTTTTTTAAAGAAGATTTTATTTATTCATTTTAGAGCGTGAGAACACACGTGTACACGTGTGTGCAGGCAGAGGTGAAGAGAGGGAGAGAGAGAATCCCAAGTAGACCCTGTGCTGAGCACAGAGCCTGACAGGGAGCTTGATCCCAGGACCCTGAGATCATGACCTGAGCTGAAATCAAGAGTTGGGCACTCAACCAGCTGAGCCACCCAGGTGCCCCTAAGATGTTTTCCTTTATAGCAGAACTTAGAGCCTTGAAAATTCATTGTCACTGTTTTGCAAATCTGTTTGGTGCTTGGTACCCTTTTTCTCATGCTGACTTTGGGGCTAGTGTTGTATAAAGAACATTATCCATTCCATTTCCCACCTCTGACAGCTAAGGAAACAAGTTCCCAGAGAGAAATATGTGAGAGTCCTGGTGTCATCAGACGTGGGATTAGACTGAAAGGCTGTCCAGTTCTCTTCCCACTAGGCTTTCCCCATGCCATTTGTTATTCTCACAGCTTTTTGGAGTCTTCAGGGACTTCTATATATACAATCATGTTGTCCACAAATAATGATTTTGCTTCTTCCTAATTTGGAAGCATTTTTATCTTTTTCCCACCTAAGTAGTCCAGCTAGAACTTCCAATACTATGCTGAAAGAAGTGGTGAGAGTGGGCATCCTTGTCTTGTTCCTGACCTTAGAGGAAAAGCTTTTAGATTTTCATCGTTGAACATGATGTTAGCTGTCGGGTTTGTCATATGTGACCTTTACTATTGTTGAGGTACATTTCCTTCACTCTTGCTTTGATGAGTTTTTATCATACAGGATTTTGAACTTTGTCAAAGGCTTTTTTTTTGCATCTGTTGAGATTATCGTGATTTTTATCCTTATTTTGTTAATACTGTAGATCGTGTTGACTGATTTGCAAAGGTTTAGCCCTCCTCACATCCCTTCAATAAATCCTATTTGGTCATGGTGTGTGTTGAGGATCTTTTCATCTATGTTCATCAGGGATACTGGCCTGTAGTTTTCTTTTTACTTTTCTGTGTGTGTTATGTTAGTCACCATATAGTACATCATTAGTTTTTGATGTAGTTTTCCAAGATTCATTGTTTATGTATAACACCCAGCGCTCCATGCAATACCACCACCAGGCTCACCCATCCCCTCACCTCCCTCCTCTCTAAAACCCTGTTTGTTTCTCAGAGTCCACAGTCTCGCATGCTTCTTCTCCCCCTCCGATTTCCAACCCCTGCACTTTTCCTTTCCTTCTCCTAATGTTCTCCATGTTATTCCTTATGTTCCAAAAGTGAAATCATATAATTGACTTTCTCTGCTTGACTTACTTCACTCAGCATAATCTCCTCCAGTCCCATCCATGTTGATACAAAAGTTGGGTATTCATCCTTTCTGATGGCTGAGTAATATTCCATGGTATATATGAATCACATCTTTATCCATTTTTCTGTTGAAGGGCATCTTGGCTCTTTCCAGTTTGGCTATTGTGGACATTGCTGCTATGAACATTGGGGTACATATGGCCCTTCTTTTCACTACATCTGTATATTTGGGGTAAATACCTATAGTGCAATTGCCAGGTGATAGGGTAGCTTTATTTTTAATTTTTTGAGGAACCTCCACATTGTTTTTCAAAGTGGCTGCATCAACTTGCATCCCCACCAACAGTGTAAGAGGGTTCCCCTTTCTCCACATCCTCTCCAACATTTGTTGCCTTGTTTATTTTTGCCATTCTAACTGGTAAGGTGGTATCTCAATGTGGTTTTGATTTTAATTTCCCTGATGGCTAATGATGATGAACATTTTGTCATGTGTCTGCTAGCCATTTGTATCTCTTCTTTGGAGAAGTGTCTGTTCATGTCTTCTGCCCATTTTTTGACTTGATTATCTGTTTTTTGGGGGTGTTAAGTTTTACATATTTTACACCTAACGGACTGAGCCTTCCAAGTGCCCCTACTCTGATTCTTTTTTATATTTCGATGAATTTCTCAGTGAATTCATCCATCTTTCTCTCCAGTTTAGTGATCATCTTCATGACGATTACTTTGAACCCTTTATCAGGTAGATTGCTTAACTCCTTTTAGTTTAGTTCTTTTTCTGAAATTTGGTCTTGTTCTTTCACCCAGAACACATTCCTCTGTCTCCCTGGTTTGTCTGATTGCTTTTATACATTAAGTAGGTCAGCTACATCTCCCTGTCTTGAAGGTAGTAGCGTTATGAAGAAAGTACCTTGTGGGGCCCAGAAACACAAGCTCCCTGGTCACTAGAAACAAGTAGTTAAGGGGTGTCCTTTGTATGGGCTGCATCTGCCCTCCTGCTGTGACTGGGCCATTAGTGCCAGGGGCATGCTGGTGGGTGGGGCTGGCTCCAATGCCTGGCTGTTGGCACACTGCACGGATGGAGTAGCCCAACTGGTGAAGAGGCCTGGCTATGGTTGCTGCAGACATGCTGGTGGGGGCAGTTGGCCACCAGGATGGCTGGCTGCAAGGCCCAGCCACAACTGTTGCAGGCATGCTGGTATGCAGGGCTGGCCCCCATTTCATGGGGCACGAGTCAGTTTGGAGTAGTCTATCCCAGCCAAGGCTTTCCACTGGGTGGGGGAGGTGGGTAGAAGTTGCCTTGGGGTGGGGCTCTGGTCCCAAAAGAGGTTGCCTGCCAGGTTGTGGTGGGGTAGGAGCCACTTTGAAGGGTGCCTGCAGGGGTAGGCTAGTCTGTAGGGGAACATGAAACGGGGTGAATGGTTGCTAGTGAGGCTGATGGGAAGGGTGTCAGAAAAAGCATCTGCCAGAACTGGGTCAACTAAAGGAGGGCAAAAAAGTGGTGCCCTCTAGTACTGTGTTCCCTGGAGTGAGTTCCTACAGATCCCTGCCCCTCTGGCAAATGTCCTAATATTAGTCAATCTCCTTCATGCATGTTCCAGGCACTTTTCCAACTGCTACCTCTGTTCTGGGTCTCCAAGCAAGTGAAACTGTTCATAGGTCCTTTAAATGCAGGGTCTTCATTCCCTCTAGGCCTCTTGCCCTCACAGAGTTAACCTCCATTGATGTGCAAAGCCAGATGTTACAGAGGCTTTAACTTCCCAGTGTGGATACCCCCAGGGCAAGGGGAGCCAATATGGGGCCTGAACCCCCTCACTTCTCAGGGAGGGCATCTATACCTTGACATTTCTCCCACT
>RCUC01171987.1:0-10175 GCA_003697995.1 Taxidea taxus jeffersonii
GCTCTTTGCTCTGCATGGGGCCTGCTTCCTCCTCTCTCTCTGCCTGCCTCTCTGCCTACTTGTGATCTCTGTCTGTCAAATAAATAAATAAATCTTTAAAAAAAAAAAAATGCCTGTATATGAAAATGTCTACATGCTTATAAAGCTTCTTTGTGCTATTTCCTTTGTTTCCCTACTGTTACATTTCTAAATGTTTCTTCCTTATTATATACTCTGCACTATCTTGACCACAAAATTTTTTAAGAACCAAAGTTTTTCTCTCTAGATGATTATTCTTCCAGCAAGGAACCTATCATTAGGAGCAGGAGTCCTAAACCTCTGCAGATTGAGTAAGAATAACAGATGATAGGTACACTGATTTTAATAAAACCTAAGTATCGAAAGGCAATAGTATAGGAACCATAGATTCTCACCGCTCACACATCCTGAACTGTTCTTCTCAAGCTCCCAACCCAGAGGCTCATTTCTCAGGTAACTGCTGTAGCCCTTTTCCATACACAGCAACAGAAGGCAAGTATTTACATCCAAGGCTGTGAAACGTTACAGCCACTACATCAAAATGCTCATTGTATTTCAATGGTAAGGTTTTTATATAAGAGAGAAAATAAATATATGATGTTTAAAAAGTGGTTATATCTTGTGAAGTATAACAAAAACTATTTTGATATTTCCAATTTTTGGCAATAAAAGATAACATCTACTAATGATTTTAAAATTCCTTTGTAACGCAACTGGAAACTGTAAGAAATTTCACTTAAAGTTTACTGATGCATATTGGGGCGCCTGAATGGCTCAGTCAGTTAAGTGTCTTGGTTTCAGTTCAGATCATGATCTCAGGGCTATGAGATAGAGCCCCACTTCAGGCTCTGCATTCAGCATGGGGTCTCCTTAGGATTCTCTTCTCCCTCTGCCCCCCACCCCCAGGCTTGTGCGTGCGCATGCCCTTTCTCTCTAGATCTTTATAAAAACAAAACAAAGCTTATTCATGCATGTTAAAGAGAAAGTTAGCAGAGGAGAATTAAACCTATTTAAGTAACCTGGTTATAATCACCAACTTAATTATTTACTCCCTTAAAAAAATGTAATATTTAACATCTAAATTTAATTTGATGAAAGGTAAGAATTCAGTACACTATCATTAAAACAAAGTAATATTCAAAGAAATTAATTTTAACTGAAAATCAGTATTTCAAAAAAATATTTCAAAGAATTCTACTTAGCAAAGGTCTTATAGTCCTATCATTTGCAATTTATTAATTATTCTTCATGACCCTGGAATCAAGACAGTATGAGATGAAAAACACCAGTGAATCAATGTACATGTATTTATCCTAAACATCTACTACAAACAAGAAACTGTTAGAAATACAAAGAAACATAGACTTGGTCCCCACCTGTCTGGTGCATAATCTCAGGAAACATAACATCTATGCATCTGTGTTAGGTAAGAAAATTTATCTAAAAATACAATTAAACAATAATACAAAGTAGAAAGTAATAATATCAAACGTATAGCAATGTTGCCAGAATTTTGAGGAAGGGAAAAGTGTTATTAGTTGAGATATTAGAGGGGTTTCATGCAAAAAGGTAGAATGAGTAAGCTTTAGGTAAGAGGTGGGGAAAGGAAAGGACATTCTTACAACTCTTTGAAGGTAAAGATTGCTTCAATAAATGACAGAGAAAGAACTAGTATGTGCCTGCACTGTACACTTGAAGTGGATGTACCCTGTATATGTAATTTATGCCTTGGTTAGGTCAATTTTTAAAATTTCAACAAGTATCAAGGATGGTCCCCTTTACTGATGATTCCTTTATCATGCTTCCATACTTTCAAGATCAAATACATTCAAAGCCAAGCTGCCATAATTATTTGCCCAATGCCTTTTAAAAAGCTAATGTTCTGGGACGCCTGGGTGGCTCAGTTGGTTAAGCAGCTGCCTTCGGCTCAGGTCATGATCCCAGCGTCCTGGGATCGAGTCCCACATCGGGCTCCTTGCTCGGCAGGGAGCCTGCTTCTCCCTCTGCCTCTGCCTGCCTCTCTGTCTGCCTGTGCTCGCTCGCTCTCTCTCTTTCTAACTAATAAATAAATAAAATCTTTTAAAAAAAAGCTAAAGCTAATGTTCTCTCTCCCTCTAGTTTGCCTAAGCACATCTATCTTGCACATCACTGCCAAAATAATCTTCCAAAAGAACCTTTCTGAATTAGGTCTACCTCTACAGACTTTGGAATCTTACCCACAGCCTTTCCTCCAAAAAAACAATCAAGATGGACTTTAAGGTTCTCTACAATTTGAGCTCAATCTACCATGCTGGTCTTATTTTTCACTACTCTTAATACATAGATATACATCTTTCTTCAAATATTTTTTCTATAGAGGTACTATTTTTCTAAATATACTTTGTCTATTTTCAGTTTCTATACCTGTCCTCAAGGTATTCCCTCCAAATGATATATTCTTGCCTTTCACCTTAATCCTACCTACAACTCAAAATCTACCTCAAATGTTTACACTTAAGCCTCAACTCTTTTCTGAACGCCCTTCAGGTATGATCTCTCCATTCTCTAAACTTTCACCAAAATCTGATTGCCCGTGAAAACTAAAAACATTTTTCTTTAATGTCATTCATAAGAGAATACTAGTCCTTGAGGAGTTCCCCTGATCTATATCCATAGATATATAACAGACTAAAATTTATACAGGACAATATAAAAGGACATGCTTAGTACACATTTTCACTCAAAAATTACTTAACAAAAGAATGATTATTCACATATTGTAAATATCCCCAAAGACATTCATATGTAAGACTACAAAAATAAGAAGGTAACCTCAATGGATTTTTAAAAAAATGAATTTTACCTTTTCAGTTGTAAGAGGTTTTGTGGGCTTTTCTGGCTCCTTTTCTTTCTTTTTCTCTTCCTTTTTTTTTTCCTTTTCTTTCTAAAACACAGACCATAGTTTTGATAAGTTTACTTTGTAAAAAAATGTCAGCTCTTAGCACATTTTTATTTTATTAGTTTGAGTCATTATTTGAGAAAGTGCTCAGCGATGACAATATCCAGTGATACTGAAATACAAAAGTAAACAGCAAATTCATATTGTCATTGAACTTACATGTTGGTAACACAACAGAGAATATCTTTTCTTTAAAAAAATTTAAGACAGGTGAAACAATTTGGAACTTCTTTGAAATTTTAGAATTTGTCTTAAACAAATGAGACCTCTACTCAATAAATTCTCACTGTATCTTTACATCAGGTTAGGCTTCCTAATAGCAACCACAATGTTGAGATTTAAATAAGAAGAAAAAGTAAACTGACTGTTAAAAGAGAATTCCTTATCACACAGATGAAGACAGATTATAACATGTGAACCTGAGGCAAAAAGGGAAAAAATGCCTTAATTTTTAAAAATATCACAAAACAAGGGGCACCTGTGTGGCTCAGCTCATTAAACACCAATTCTTGATTTCAGCTCAGGTCATGATCTCATGGGTCATATGATCAAGCCCCACTGTCAGTAGGAAGTCTGCCTGAATATTCTCTCCCTCTGCCCCCCCCCCCCCACTTGCACGCTCTCCCTTTCTCTCTAATAAATAAATAAATCTTAAAAATATCACAAAACATGCTTAGTGTACTACATAATGCTGTGATTTTTAAAAGAACAAATACAATAATTTCTCATAAAAAATTTTAAGGATATGCCTAGTATCAAAGCAAACTGATTAGTAGATTTAATCCAATCCAATCTAGGTAAACTGTTTTGGTACTATGATGTCCACAATTTGCATTTCCAAGAAGAATAAAGCAGGGTATAACATTAAAAACTTAAGGGCCACAAACATGTCAAAAAAGAAAAATGAAATAAAAGATTACACCATAAGCATTTATAAGACATTTAAGGTAAGAGATACCTAGAAACCTAGAAGTGAATCACTACTACAAATGAGTATTAATTAGTACCTTAGTTTCCTAGCAGCAAATGGGAAAAGATAAACTGATGAACCTAGGAAAGGCAGAATAATAAACACACAAAACTTAGTCAAAATGCCTATGGGTTTGTTTGTACCTGTGTCTTTCAATGGTATTTGACACAACCTCTCTCAACAGTAAATAATTATTTATAATTGAGAAAAGACAACACTGGCAATTCCGAGGCTATAACATAAGGCATAAAATAAAAGTTCCTATGGGTGAAACACTGTGATAATCACCTTCCTTTCTAATTTAATTTATACAGTAAGTGTCTGAAAAAAATGTCATCATAGTCGTTCTACAAATGAAGGGGGAAAAAAAAAAAAAAACGTAGGAAAGCAAGGAAGAAAGCCACACAGCTTATCAGTAGGAGGACTGAGGGAAGACAAACACAAACTCTCAAGTCACTACTCATCGTCATCCAGTGCAGCACTGGTATTTATTACTATTCTTTCATACAACAATGGTTAATATTTACTGAACCCTTACTATGTGCAAGATACTGTCTTTACTCACTGAATCCTTAAAACAACTTTATAAGTAACCTTATCCCATTTACTAAGTGAAGAATAAATGAAATCTGCACCTCTACCTCTGAAACAATATTACATTATATGTTAATTAAATTTAAATAAAAATAAATTTAAAAATAAACCCAGAGCTAATATAAAAAATGAAATGAGCACAAATCCTTTATATATTATGAAATGTTTTCTAGATATTATTAATCAAATTTGGTAAGGAAGGCAATGTGATTAAACATTCTCACTAATACATTGGGGATGAACTGTTCTACACCCTCAAAGAACTGTTAATTTCTTAAGGAAGGCACTATCCTGAGAGCAGAGAAAAAGCTTGTCTTTCTAATCACTATGACTGGTAGGCACATATAACATCAGCAAAAACGAATTAGACTATATAGCTGGATTTAATATAGAGAGAGCACAATTTGGTGCTCTTCACCACTGGAATGTCAGCTGCTAAAATACGGCTGTCATCTAATCTGATTATGGCAGGGGTATTATGACACAAGCTTTGAAGTAACGTTAAAAACATAGGCTCTAAATTCAGGTCATATAGTTTGATCCACAGATGACTACCATCTCTAAAATCAAAAGCTGCTAAGAGATCAGAATACTGTGAGAACCTAATTTGTTTTAAACTATTTTCTTTTCTTTTTTTTTTTTAAGTTTATTTATTTATTTATTTGACAGACAGAGATCACAAGTAGGCAGAGAGGCAGCAGAGAGAGAGAGGGAAGCAGGCTCCTCACTGAGCAGAGAGCCCGATGTAGGGTTCGATCCCAAGACCCTGGGACCCTGACCTGAGCTGAAGGCAGAGGCTTAATCCACTGAGCCATCCAGGCACCCCTGTTTTAAACTATTTTCTAAGCAAGAACAAAATATACCTGTGTTTGGTATTGTAAAATAGTTCCGGAAACTTGGTTGCTATATATACAAATGATATAGTGAAACAGACCTTCTATATTAAAAAAACAAAAAACAGGGGTGTCTGGGTGGCTCAGTGGGTTAAGGCCTCTGCCTTTGGCTCAGGTCATGATCCCAGGGTCCTGGGACCGAGCCCCGCATTGGGCTCTCTGCTTGGCGGGGAGTCAGCTCCCTCCTCCCTCTCTCTCTCTCTGCCTACTTTCGATCTCTGTCAAAAAAAAAAAAAAAACCACCAAAAAACAAAAAACAAAAAAACCCAAAACTGGAATAAATGTCCAGTTTCTGTAAGATAGCAAAAAACATGTTTTGGTTTCATTATACTCAAACTATACTTGAGTGATGTGATTAAAGGTCTTCAAAAAATTTTTATTATGTACTGCTACCTTAAAAAGTTGTGAGCATATGTACTCTATCATGTATATATATAGTTCTTTATAAAGTATATATAACACTATATTATGCATATTATAAAACATGTATAATAGAAATTTTGAGAGGATTACATTAAAAAAGCACTATAGACATCATAAATGAACTACCTCAGGGTTCTAATATTTAATGCTAAAGACATCATACTTTGGAGACCACTGAATTAGATCAAAGCCTTTCTTTTAAAACACTGAAGTATAATTTACACATAACACATAATTTCAGGTATACAAAATGATTCAATATTTATATAACACTGCAAAATGATCACCATCATAAGTGTAGTTTCCTCCTGTCACCATACAAAGTTTTTTAAGTGAAATACAGTATGGTTGCTCTAGTCACCATGCTATACATTACTACACATAACCAATAAGACCAATAGCAGGGAGCTTAATGCCTAGGTTTTTTTTCTAGTAGTTCTATGACTTCAAATCTTGCCTTCAAGTCTTCAATCCATCCTGGGTTGATTTTTGTATATAGAATAAGATACTCATCCAGTTTTCCCAAACCATCTATTGAAGAGACTGTCCTTTCTCCACTGTACATTCTCACCTCCTCTGGCATAAATTAACTGACCATATATATGTGGGTTTAATTCTGTGCTCTCTATTCTGTTGTAGTAATCTATGAATCTGTTTTTATGCCAATACCATACTGTTTTGATTACCATACCTTTGTAATATAGTTTGAAATCAAGGAACGTGATGCCTTCAGCTTTGTTCTCAAGATCACTTTGGCTATTCAGGATCTTTTGTGGTTCCATATAAATTTTAGAGACATTTGTTCTATTTCTGTGAAAAATGTGACTGGGATTTTGATACCGATTGCAGTGAATCTGCAAACTGCTTTGGGTAATACATTTTAACAACATTAATTATTCCAATCACTGAACATATAATAATTTCCATTTATTTGTGTCTTGTTTCATTCATCAGTATCTTGTACTTTTCAGTGTAGATGTCTTCCACCTCCTTGGCTAAACTACTTCTAGGTATTTTATTCTTTTTGATGTGATTGTAAATGAGACTGTTTTCTTAATTTCTCTTTCTAATCATCTATTGCTGGTGTATAGAGAGAAAAGATTTTTGTATGATTTTGCATCCTGCAACTTTACTGAAGTTGTTTCTCAGTTCTCACAGCTTTTTTTTAAAGAAGATTTTATTTATTCATTTTAGAGCGTGAGAACACACGTGTACACGTGTGTGCAGGCAGAGGTGAAGAGAGGGAGAGAGAGAATCCCAAGTAGACCCTGTGCTGAGCACAGAGCCTGACAGGGAGCTTGATCCCAGGACCCTGAGATCATGACCTGAGCTGAAATCAAGAGTTGGGCACTCAACCAGCTGAGCCACCCAGGTGCCCCTAAGATGTTTTCCTTTATAGCAGAACTTAGAGCCTTGAAAATTCATTGTCACTGTTTTGCAAATCTGTTTGGTGCTTGGTACCCTTTTTCTCATGCTGACTTTGGGGCTAGTGTTGTATAAAGAACATTATCCATTCCATTTCCCACCTCTGACAGCTAAGGAAACAAGTTCCCAGAGAGAAATATGTGAGAGTCCTGGTGTCATCAGACGTGGGATTAGACTGAAAGGCTGTCCAGTTCTCTTCCCACTAGGCTTTCCCCATGCCATTTGTTATTCTCACAGCTTTTTGGAGTCTTCAGGGACTTCTATATAAACAATCATGTTGTCCACAAATAATGATTTTGCTTCTTCCTAATTTGGAAGCATTTTTATCTTTTTCCCACCTAAGTAGTCCAGCTAGAACTTCCAATACTATGCTGAAAGAAGTGGTGAGAGTGGGCATCCTTGTCTTGTTCCTGACCTTAGAGGAAAAGCTTTTAGATTTTCATCGTTGAACATGATGTTAGCTGTCGGGTTTGTCATATGTGACCTTTACTATTGTTGAGGTACATTTCCTTCACTCTTGCTTTGATGAGTTTTTATCATACAGGATTTTGAACTTTGTCAAAGGCTTTTTTTTTGCATCTGTTGAGATTATCGTGATTTTTATCCTTATTTTGTTAATACTGTAGATCGTGTTGACTGATTTGCAAAGGTTTAGCCCTCCTCACATCCCTTCAATAAATCCTATTTGGTCATGGTGTGTGTTGAGGATCTTTTCATCTATGTTCATCAGGGATACTGGCCTGTAGTTTTCTTTTTACTTTTCTGTGTGTGTTATGTTAGTCACCATATAGTACATCATTAGTTTTTGATGTAGTTTTCCAAGATTCATTGTTTATGTATAACACCCAGCGCTCCATGCAATACCACCACCAGGCTCACCCATCCCCTCACCTCCCTCCTCTCTAAAACCCTCAGTTTGTTTCTCAGAGTCCACAGACTCGCATGCTTCTTCTCCCCCTCCGATTTCCAACCCCTGCACTTATCCTTTCCTTCTCCTAATGTTCTCCATGTTATTCCTTATGTTCCAAAAGTGAAATCATATAATTGACTTTCTCTGCTTGACTTACTTCACTCAGCATAATCTCCTCCAGTCCCATCCATGTTGATACAAAAGTTGGGTATTCATCCTTTCTGATGGCTGAGTAATATTCCATGGTATATATGAATCACATCTTTATCCATTTTTCTGTTGAAGGGCATCTTGGCTCTTTCCAGTTTGGCTATTGTGGACATTGCTGCTATGAACATTGGGGTACATATGGCCCTTCTTTTCACTACATCTGTATATTTGGGGTAAATACCTATAGTGCAATTGCCAGGTGATAGGGTAGCTTTATTTTTAATTTTTTGAGGAACCTCCACATTGTTTTTCAAAGTGGCTGCATCAACTTGCATCCCCACCAACAGTGTAAGAGGGTTCCCCTTTCTCCACATCCTCTCCAACATTTGTTGCCTTGTTTATTTTTGCCATTCTAACTGGTAAGGTGGTATCTCAATGTGGTTTTGATTTTAATTTCCCTGATGGCTAATGATGATGAACATTTTGTCATGTGTCTGCTAGCCATTTGTATCTCTTCTTTGGAGAAGTGTCTGTTCATGTCTTCTGCCCATTTTTTGACTTGATTATCTGTTTTTTGGGGGTGTTAAGTTTTACATATTTTACACCTAACGGACTGAGCCTTCCAAGTGCCCCTACTCTGATTCTTTTTTATATTTCGATGAATTTCTCAGTGAATTCATCCATCTTTCTCTCCAGTTTAGTGATCATCTTCATGACGATTACTTTGAACCCTTTATCAGGTAGATTGCTTAACTCCTTTTAGTTTAGTTCTTTTTCTGAAATTTGGTCTTGTTCTTTCACCCAGAACACATTCCTCTGTCTCCCTGGTTTGTCTGATTGCTTTTATACATTAAGTAGGTCAGCTACATCTCCCTGTCTTGAAGGTAGTAGCGTTATGAAGAAAGTACCTTGTGGGGCCCAGAAACACAAGCTCCCTGGTCACTAGAAACAAGTAGTTAAGGGGTGTCCTTTGTATGGGCTGCATCTGCCCTCCTGCTGTGACTGGGCCATTAGTGCCAGGGGCATGCTGGTGGGTGGGGCTGGCTCCAATGCCTGGCTGTTGGCACACTGCACGGATGGAGTAGCCCAACTGGTGAAGAGGCCTGGCTATGGTTGCTGCAGACATGCTGGTGGGGGCAGTTGGCCACCAGGATGGCTGGCTGCAAGGCCCAGCCACAACTGTTGCAGGCATGCTGGTATGCAGGGCTGGCCCCCATTTCATGGGGCACGAGTCAGTTTGGAGTAGTCTATCCCAGCCAAGGCTTTCCACTGGGTGGGGGAGGTGGGTAGAAGTTGCCTTGGGGTGGGGCTCTGGTCCCAAAAGAGGTTGCCTGCCAGGTTGTGGTGGGGTAGGAGCCACTTTGAAGGGTGCCTGCAGGGGTAGGCTAGTCTGTAGGGGAACATGAAACGGGGTGAATGGTTGCTAGTGAGGCTGATGGGAAGGGTGTCAGAAAAAGCATCTGCCAGAACTGGGTCAACTAAAGGAGGGCAAAAAAGTGGTGCCCTCTAGTACTGTGTTCCCTGGAGAGAGTTCCTACAGATCCCTGCCCCTCTGGCAAATGTCCTAATATTAGTCAATCTCCTTCATGCATGTTCCAGGCACTTTTCCAACTGCTACCTCTGTTCTGGGTCTCCAAGCAAGTGAAACTGTTCATAGGTCCTTTAAATGCAGGGTCTTCATTCCCTCTAGGCCTCTTGCCCTCACAGAGTTAACCTCCATTGATGTGCAAAGCCAGATGTTACAGAGGCTTTAACTTCCCAGTGTGGATACCCCCAGGGCAAGGGGAGCCAATATGGGGCCTGAACTCCCTCACTTCTCAGGGAGGGCATCTATACCTTGACATTTCTCCCACT